>CAUYON010099377.1:0-17625 GCA_963573935.1 Arctocebus calabarensis
ATGGATGGTCAGATACTAAGAAGAGAAAAAGGTTATACTGATGACTTTTCCATGGGTTGACTTGTTCCTTCTAAGTTTGTGCATAAAAACAAAAAAGCTAAGTATCTCAAGAATGGAAGAAAAAGTATCCAATGTACTCAGCCCTAATATGAAGCTAATTTATAGCTTTCATATGAAGGCTAAAACCCACTTATAGCACAGGAATACGGGGGAAAGGGAAAGGGAGGGGAAGGATGGGGGGAGGATGGGTAGAGGGAGGGCAATTAGTGGGAACACACCTACGGTGCATCCTAGCAGGGTACTGGTGAAACTTATTAAAGGTAGAGTATTAATGTCTTTATATAGTCATCAAGGAAATGCCATGAAGGCTATCTGTAACAATATGATCAAAATATTTCTGAATGTATATGAATCGTGCCCTGTGATTGCACCAATGTACATAATTATGATTCAATAAAATTATTAAAAAAAAAAAAGCTATTATTCTAAGTATACTGAAAGTTTACAAGACCAATAGCTGTTTGTGTAACATTTAAAAAGAAAAAGTAAACAATCAAAGCTTTCTTTAACAATTCTTTTTTTTTTTAAAGAGAGAGTCTCTGCTGCCTAGGCTAGAGTGCTGTGGTCTGAGCATAGCTCACTGCGCCTTAAGCTCTTAGGCTCAAGCAATTCTCCCACCACATCCTCCCAAATAGGTGGGACTACGGGTGTTAGACCATGCCTAGTTCATTTTTTTCATTTTTTTTTTTGTAGAAACAGGGTCTCACTATGTTGTCCAGGCTGGTCTTGAACTCCTGGCCTCAAGTGACCCTTCTGCCTTGGCCTCCCAAAATGCTGATTATTGGTGTGTGCCACCAGGCCTGGCTACTTAACAGTTCTTTAAAAAACAGCATTCCAGTGGTGCCCATAGGTCAGTGGATACACTGACCACATACACCAAGGCTGGTGGGTTCAAACCCGACCCAAGCCTGCTAAACAACAATGACAACTAAAACAAAAAAATAGTCAGTCTTAGCAGGGTACTGGTGAAACTTATTAAAGGTAGAGTATCAATGTCTTTATATAGTGATCAAGAAAATGCCATGAAGGCTATCTGTAACAGTACAATAAAAATATTTAAAAAAAAAAAATAGTCGGACATTGTGGCGGGCACCTGTAGTCCCCAGCTACTTAAGAAGCTGAGGCAAGGGAATCACTTAAGCCCAAAAGTTTGAGGTTGCTGTGAGCTGTAAGGCAACAGCACTCTACCAAGGGTAACACAGTGAGACTGTCTCAAAAATAAATAAAATAAAATGAAATACAGAATTCCCTAGTATATTGCTGGTGGAACTGGAAAACAGTTTCGCAGTTTCTCAAAATCTAAACATAGAATTACCACTCCCGGGTATATACCTAAAAGAATTGAAAACAAGGACTCTCCAAATAGATACTTGTATGACAATGTTCATTACAACATTATTCATGGCAGCCAAAGTGGAAATAATCTAGTGTTCATCAACAAATGAACTGATAAACAAAATGTATTATATACATAAAAAGGAATTAAGTTTTTATACATGTTACAAAATTGGTCAACCTTGAGAATATTATGCTAAGAGGAACAAGTCAGATGCAAAAGGACAAATATTGTATGACTCCAATTATATGAAATATCTAAAATAGACAAATTCATAGATATAGTATTATAGATTAGAACAGTGGTTCTCAACCTTCCTAATGCCACGATGTATTTTCATTGTTACAAAGGGGTCGCAACCCACAGGTTGAGAACCACTGGATTAGAGGTTATTATACTAGTGGCTGGTGGGTAGGCAGTGTGGTGAGGGAGGGAGAGAAGGAATGAGAATTATAAACTTGGCTCGGCGCCTGTGGCTCAGCGGGCTAACGCGCCAGCCACATACACCTGAGCTGGCTGGTTCGAATCCAGCCTGGGCCCGCCAAACAACAATGACGGCTGCAACCAAGAAATGGCCGGGCGTTGTGGCAGGCGCCTGTAGTCCCAGCTACTTGGGAGGTGGAGGCAAGAGACTCGCTTGAGCCCAGGAATTGGAGGTTGCTGTGAGCTGTGAAGCCACAGCATTCTATCCAGGGTGACAGCTTGAGGCTCTGTCTCAAAAAAAAAAAAAAAAAAAGGGAAGGAAAAAAAAAAGAGATTTATAAACTTAATAGTAAGTTTATACTTAAGAGTTTCTGTTTGGGGTGAAGAAAAGTTTTAAAAATAGATGTGATGGTTATACACCATTGTGAATGTAATTAATGCCACTGAATTCTATACTTAAAAATGGTTAAAATTGTACATTTTATGTTATATGTACATATTTTTTTACCACAGAAAAAAAATACCACCAGCCATGTGAGGTGGCTCATGCCTATAATCCTAGCACTCTAAAAGGCCAAGTCCAGGAGATGGGTTGAGCTCAGGAATTCGAGAGCAGCCTGAGTAAGAGTGATGACCCATCTCTACTAAAAACAGAAAAACTAGTCAGGCATTGTGGTGGGCTCTTATAATCCCAGCTACTAAGGAAGCTGAGGATAGCTTGAGCCCAAGAGTTTGAGGTTGCTGTGAGCTATGATGACACCATGGCACTCTACCCAGGGCAACAAAGTAAATAAGACTTTGAATTAAAGAAATCACCCATGATTACCCCAGAAATTAAAATACAAAAGGAAAATGTACCTTTATATAAAATGGATAAATCAGATTGGTGGTGGTCATTATATTAACCAAGTGGTCCAATTTAGCTTGCAACTTGATATTATTTGCCCCTAATACTAGGTGATGTGATCTATACTAATGGTCTTACTGGAAAATCTGACCTGAATCTTACTATGAAGAAAGTGACAAATACAAATTATAGAATGTTCCATAACTGGCTTGGACTTTTCACAAGAACTAAATGCAATGCTCAAATTTTGATTGGCTATGAAGGCTATTTGGGGGATAACACGAGAAATGTTTAAGTTATGGACAGCATGTGGGATTATAGTACTGAATTATTATTGATTTCTCAGTTATGATGGAACAGTTGTACAGAAGACTGTCCCTATACTTATAGGTAAAGTGTCATGAGCCTACTTTTGGATGGTTTGACAAAAGATCATGTGTGTAGGGAGAAATAGAAAGTGTGAGAGGAAGAGGCAGAACATTTGGAGTAAGGTAACAGTGGTGAATTTAAATGAAGGATACCTAAGTGTTCGTGTAATCTTTTAATTTTACTATGGGTTTGGAAAAAAAAAATTAAGATTTTCAAAAATTAAAATTCTACAATGTTCTTCTTTTCCTTTCAGAATATACTTAAGAAAACTAATTGAACAAGAGGGAAAATATAGCAAATTCAATGCTATGCATACCTTCCACATCATACCAATGTGCACCGTTTGTGATTCCATCTTTGAAAGTTTCGTCTTCATCTCCTGGACAATGAGGCTCACCAGTTTTCATTATGGGATGGTTTGAAGCATACGCTTTTGCCAAGTATTTAAAGACTTCATCATCTGAGGTTTTGCTATAAATTCCAGTGGCCTTATGTTCTGGAGAATCATCAAAAGGATAGCTTGCTACCACTGAGCCACCATGCAGATTTCCAGAAAGCACAAACCTTTGAAAACACAACCAAATCATGTATCAGTAAAAAAGGACACAGAAAACACCGTGCATTTTAAATTCCACAACATTTTTTATAAAGGAATTCAGACATATCTCTTGGAGACCTAAAAGACAGACAACTCTATCCGCTGTCCCAAACAACAGCAAAGGAAATAGAAAGTGTTATCAACCTAAAATTTCAAACAGCTTTTATAATTAAAGTTAACCTAAAGTAAGTTTAAAGAATTTTCCATTATTGAGAAAGTAGCTAGATAACACAACATAAATGAATGTTCTAGAAAGTGTCTTTCTTAGAGAATTCCAAAATCATGCATTAGGTTAAACTGTATGAACCTGCCAATGCTCAGCCATTTTCGACCTACAAAAATGATAATTTCATATAATTCATGCTAATTCTTGTAATTCATAATGTGTCATTGTCATAGGAAACATAGCTGGCATACATACACATACTTTTAATATAAGAGTTAAGTTAATAACTTTTATGCTTTTTACATTTATTGTCCAAAGAGAATTTCTAAGATAGGGAGTCTAATTTAAAACAGGATGCGTTTTGTCTCACTCTAGTTTTACAATACATTAAATTCACATTTTCAAGAGAGAAGCCACAGTTGAGGAGATTCTGAAACAAAATGAAACAAAACAAAACATTCTGAAACACTGAGCTACTTTCAGAGAAAAACAATACAGCACATCAAAGACTAGTCCTCCATTTTATCACTGTAGAAGCAGTTCTTCCAGACCCTCGGTTTTTGATTGGGCCTTTAAAAACTAAACCAACATGGAAGGTGCTCCTACAAAAGAATTTTTTTAATGCTTCTACTTTTAAGTAAACCAATTAGTAATTTGGTCAAATTTTTATATATATTTTATATATTTTCTTATATATATTTAACAACTCCTTTTATGATGAAAGCTAAAGACAAAAAACATGCTTAAGTTCCATTTATACAATTGTCCATTACATAAAATAACGGTTCAAACCACAACTTTGAGTAGAAATTAAGTATTTTTCTCTTTGCACTCTAAATTGAATTTTCTTGCTTCTGCCTTTCTGTGATTGAAATTGACTCACCTAAAGGGGATTAATATATAACATTTCTCTATATAAGCTTGAAAGAAAAACAAACCTATCATATGTCTACTTTGAAAAGTTAGATTTAGCATGATCAGTGCTATCCAGAAGAGAGCAAACAATGCAAATTACTTGTAATACTTAATCTGTTCATCCTGCCAGTGATTAAACACTAGAATAGATTATAAAACGAGACTAGTTAAAAACCAATGTAATCATAATTAACACCCTTTTAGACACCAGAGGAGAATGCCATTTGGTATAGTGGCAATAGCACAGGCTTTGAAGCCAGGCAAACATGGGTAAGAACATTCAGTCTCCCAGATCTGTTGCTCACTGATAATAATATCAGGAGAAGTTTTACTGCCTCTAATTCACTGAACCCCAGTTTTCCTCTCATGTGTAAAATGGAAGTTAATACCTCCTGCTTTCCAGAATTGTTGTGAAAATTAAATAAGATACTCGGGTCACTACAAAAGTGTTGAGACAGACTGTGTTATGATCCACTATTTCACCTCCAAAAAACAGTTAACAGTATCTTTTTTTTTTTTCTGGATGGTGCCTGTGGCTCAGCGGGTAGGGTGCAGGCCCCATATATGGAGGGTGGTGGGTTTGAACCCAGCCCTGACCAAAATGCAACAAGAAATAGCCAAGCATTGTGGTGGGCGCGTGTAGTCGCCTCGGGAAGCTGAGGCAGGAGAATCACCTAAGCCCAAGGAGTTGGAGGTTGCTGTGAGCTGTGACACGACAGCATTCTACCAAGGGCGATAAAGTGAGACTTTGTCTCTAAAAAACAAACAAACAAACAACAACAAAAAAAAAGTGTCTTTTTTTTTCTTTTCTTTTCTTTTAGACACAGTCTCACTTTGTCATCCTGGGTAGAGTGCCATGGCTTCATAGCTCACAGCAACATCAAACTCTTGGATTTAAGCAATCCCCTTGCCTCAGTTGTCCAAGTAGCTAGCACCTACCACAATGCCTGGCTATATATTTTTTTTTAGAGACAGGGTCTGGCTCTCAGGGTCTGGCTCTTGCTGGTCCTGGGCTCAAGCAATCCACTCGCCTAGGCCTCCCAGAGTGCTGGGATTATAGGCGTGAGCCACCGCACCTGGTCAACAGTGCCCTTTCTGAGTTACCTATACAAGTTTCACCTTGGTTGGCTTACTGATGTTGTTGGGAGGGCTTCATTTGTTTCCATCTATGAAGATTTTACATTTGATTTTTGTGTATCTCAAAACTTTTGTAATGACCCACGACATACATGAAACATCTTCTAACACAATTATTGCCTTATAGCTCCTGTTCTACAAATGCTCATTTCCTTGGAGATATCTAGCATCTTGTATAGGGAATCACTGCCTTACAGACTGTCACTCTACTCCCCAATTCTAGTGTCAGCTCTTGGGTGACAGAATAATACAGAAACAAAAACTAAGAAATATTCTAACTTGCTAACTCTAACCTACCCAACCATCCCCTATTGCTAAGTCATTAAGATTTATTTCTAGTTTGTATTTCTAAAATAATGTAAGTACTCCCCCCCCCCACATACACACTGACTTCAGCTCAGGTAATCCACTAAGCAACAAATATTTATTAAATGTCAACTATGTACCTAACGTTCTAGGCCAGTGGTTCTCAATCTGTGGGTCATAACCCCCCTTGGACTGTATTAAAGGTTCACAGCATTAGGAAGGTTGTGAACCACGGTTCTAGGCACTGTGGATATATTCGGTGAACAAAACAAACAAATCTCCTCCTGGGATTTATATTATAGCAGAATAAAATGCATAACTGAATATTCTAAATAAGTGAAGCACACTACTTTAATTACATATTTTTAATTAAAACTTTAAAATCCCAGATTCTCTACTACAGTCTGTTTTTCATTTTGTTTGGCATTTCTTGCAACATGTCTCAGAAACACTGTTAAAATGGCTTAATCAAGTATTTTTAGAATAATGAAATGTCTGCAATTTGGGTGATAAATTGAGTGATAAATAATGTAATGTCTGCAATTTGAGTGATAAAATTCAATCCTATTTTCCTTTCTCTAATTACACAGGGTTTTTTTTTTTAGCATTTTATACTTTATTTAAAATTAATAAAACAATAGTTACAGATGACAATTCAGTACATTTAGTTGGATATTTATAAATTTACACTTATATTCACAAGCTCATAGATCCATCCTTCACCACCAAACATTTTAGTCTATGTAGTCTAAGTATTCTGGGAATTCTAAAATTTTCATCAATTTTATTTTCTTCAAATCCAAATTTTCTTTTGGCCCAAGATTTTGCTGCAAATATGTTATCAGTCCATTTGTTAGCAACTTCTTTGGCTACTTTATTTGTTTGAGGTATTTACTCCATAACTTGTAGGTAACATTCTTTTTATTTTTCTACTCCCGCCTTTTTTTATTTGTTTTTTTACTTTTTTTTTTTTTTTTTTTTTTTTGAGACAGAGCCTCAAGCTGTCAGCCTGGATAGAGTGCTGTAGCATCACAGGTCACTGCAACCTCCAATTCCTGGGCTCAAGTGAGTCTCTTGGCTCTGCCTCCCAAGTAGCTGGGACTACAGGCGCCCGCCACAATGCCCGGCCTTTTTTTGGTTGCAGCGTCATTGTTGCTTGGCAGGCCCGGGCTGGATTCGAACCCACCAGCTCAGGTATATTTTTGGCTGGCGCCTTAGCCCATTGAGCCACAGGCACCGAGCCTTGTTTACTTATTTATTTATTTTTGGAGACAGTCTCACTTTGTTGCCCTCAGTAGAGTGCCATAGCATCATAGCTCACAGCAACCTCAAACTCTTGGGCTCAAGTGATTCTCCTGCCTCAGGCTCCCAAGTAAGTGGGACTACAAGCACCCGACAAAATGCCCAGCATTTTTAGTGACGGGGTCTCACTCTTGCTCAGGCTCGAACCTGTGAGCTCAGGCAATCTACCTACCCTTGGCCTCCCAGAGTGCTAGGATTACAGACATGAGCCACCATGCCCCACTTTCCTTCTTTCTTTAGCTGTTCCCTTTGGTCCTGAGGTGAACAAAGTTCTTTTACTAGCATAGCTTCCTCTGCTATCTCACATCAACCAATTTTAGCTTTTTCAATGCTTTTCTGTAGATTTGCATGCTTTTGGCTTCCCTCAGACAACTGAGATTCCAGAACCTTCAACTTACGTTTCCTTGCATGAAGAGCTTTATTTGGAAAAGCCCAATAAAAATGACAAGTTCCAGTCCTCTCACCGTCACTCATACCATCATGAACCAAACTTTGAAGGATTTCTTTTACTGATATAATGGTAGATGAAATGCCTGTAATCCTAGCACTCTGGGAGGCTAGGATTTCATCTGCATTTGTAGAGCAGGAGCTATAAGGTAGTAATTGTTTCAGATGGTTCATCTCGCTTTTCTTTTGGGGAGCAATATTCTCTATTCTCCGTATCTTTTAGCTGAAATACATTGTTTTTGTCTCAAAAAATATTTCCATCGAGTGGGTTTTTTTCTTTTGCAGTTTTTGGCCGGGGCTGGGTTTGAATCCGCCACCTCCAGTATATGGGGCTGGCGCCCTACTCCCTTTGAGCCACAGGCACCGCCACAAGTGGGTTCTTTTCTTCTGCATTCAGCCTTTTATTCTTTGACAAGGCACCGGGATTTCCGTGGCCTAATTACAAAGTTTTTAAAGTACCAATACCACTCTTAAAATGAGGATTTCAAAATAAAGTGACACATATTATAATGGTTATTACATTACTGCTTTGAGTCTTTGTCAAATCAACTTTGCATATCAACTGCAATCTTATTTGAAAGGTATTTTATGCTTTTCATTCAAATCAATTTTCTCAAGTGTTTCTCAAACTTGACTTAATGTCATTCTTTATATATTTAAAGTAGCTGATAAATATAAATAATAAAAAAGTGATTCCCTAAATAAAATCTATTATGCTCTCCAAATAACCTGTGGATAACTTGAAAATAATTTAAAAATTTTGATCTCCAACAAATTAAATTTCAAAGATTCAAGAAACTGTAGACATATGTAAACAAACTCCCCTAAAATAATCTGCACTCACTCACAACACTATAATAATGCTTTTCACAAACATATCAAAAATCATTTATATGCTAATCTCCTCTTAAAATCTAAAGAGATATACTGACTTGAAGTAAACCTAGTGTGCAAATAACATGGGTGTCAAGTAAACTATAAAAAGTTTATTTTAATGGTGGAGTTTAAATTTTTTATATTTTCCTATTTGTCTCAACACCTATTGGATGAAGTATAAAGTGAAACAAAGAAAATAAAGTTTAATTTTCTAAACTGCAAGAAATGAAGTCTTATGATTTTACATATCCAAAATAACAACAAAAATCTACTTCTAGGGCAGCACCTGTGGCTCAGCAAGTGAGGCACCAGCCCCATATGTTGAGGGTGGTGGTTTCGAACCTGGCCTTGGCTGAACTGCAAAAAATAAAAAAATAGCCAGGCATTGTGGTGGGCACCTGTAGTCCCAGCTACTCGGGAGGCTGAGGCAGGAGAATCTCCTGGGCCCAGGAGTTGGAGGTTGCTGTGAGCTGTGATGCCGCCGCACTCTACCGAGGGCAATAAAGTAAGACTGTCTCTACAAAAAAAAAAATCTAACACTGTTGAGTGAATAGGATATCGAGAAACTACTCAATGATTTACCTCACAAAATAAACTGAAAAGGGTAGTTTTCCCATGCAGAATAACGTTTGCATTTTTTAATGTCCTAGTCATAAAGCTGACGCTATATTTAGACATCAATCTCAAATTGTGTGTGTGCTTGTGTTTTTAATTTTATTCACACATCAGTTTCCTTTGTTACTAATAGAGAATATGCATTTTGAGTTACTTTTTGAAGACTGGGGATGGATGGATGTACTCTTCACCCTATACAGTCACCTACTTTCTCTTTTAGAGCTGCGTTTTTGAAAACTGGATGGGTATGGTTGGGGAAGTCTATAGCCACAGAACAAAACAACTCTTCATAGCCTCAAGGTGACTTAGCCAAGACAAAGCTCACTGTCATAAGCAGCAGAACTAATACTGAGCGGAAAAATCCAGCCACAGAATTTACATCTCTGCAAGGGTCGTGACAAGACATTGTAAACATTTAAACCATGCAAGCAGTATATTTGATAGATCATCTCAGAAAATCCCTGGCCATCACAGTTTTTGGCAGTAAGTATATGTCAAAGTCATTTTTCTCATTCAGATGTCCAGAGGTCATGACAGGATCATCCTTAAAAGAAAATCTTCCCAGAAAGTCTATATGCAATTAAATATCTACAGGAGATCTTATAAAGGAGAGCAAAGTGAAAGGTAGAAAATAGAATGACTGGAACTGTCTCAATACCCACAAATTTTGTGCTATATATGACTGAAATCTTGTGGAAGAAATGATTCCGAGTCCCACAGAGAAACTTCTGTGTTCATTGTCACTCAGAAACCTTCTTTAAATCAAGATGGAATGATTAACTATTGCTCCAAAGGCCTTATGAAGACACAAAAATGGATAAATGCTGGCAAGGCTGAGGCTTGAAAAAGGGAAAAGATGCATGCTCACTTCAGACACTATGCCATCTGGAGTTAAGCTCCCTCTTCCTTTATTTCTATCCTTTTTGCTGAGAATCCTACTCATCTCTCAAAATTCAGCTCAAGTTCTACCTCTTCTACATAAAGACAAGAGGTGTGTGGGCATTATTGAAAGCCCGCACACATTTTTACCACTGGGAACAATTCCTGCAAAGTTTAACTTGGTACATAAACATATTTCATATTTATAATATTCTCTCATTTTATACTAATTTCTCGAAGTCTTTGTGCTTTTACTTTTTCACTTTTAAAATGTCACACAGTGCTTAATAACACTCAAGATGTATATTAAGTGTAACAATTAGCCGTTTTGCCCAGGCCCATTATAAGGTACACAAATGGCACCAGAAACCTTCAGAGTCTAAAATGAAGCAGCTCACAGATCTGTGCAAGTTCTCCAGCCAAGTTCATATGCTCCTTAGCTGAGTCAGAAGTAGACTGCAGGAGAACTCATTTCTGTCAAATAACCAAAGGAAGAATACCCTGAAGATATCATTTACCAGTTGTGGGCTACAGACTCCCTCTCTTGCTGTTATTGAGAACACTGACCAGGAATCACATTGCCTGAGTTCCAAGTCCCAACTATACTGCTTACTGTGTGAATTAGTTAACCAATCTGAATGCAGACAGGGTTATTAATGGTGTCTATGTCATCAGGTCATAAAGTGAGAAAATGCAATCCTGGAAAGAGCTTAGCACAGTGCCTACAGTTATAACCATATTGACAGCTTGTCTATCAAATGAGTGAGTACCGTAGGGTATCCTTAATGTCTCTTCCATTGCTCAAAGCCTACGGTCCTTTGAGGATGGGGACCAGAACGCCAGAAAGGAGTCTCTTCATCCCTTGAACCAATAGCCTCCAGGCAGCGCTTCCTAGACAATCAGCAGGACAGGAGTAGCCTGGGCCCTGTCCCTGTTACAGGGTGTCTCCCTCCACCCTCACCACTGCCACCTCTAAGAGCCAGCATTGTTTAAGCGCCCACTGGTTCTGGGTAGGCTCGCGTGGCTGGGACAGGGCAACACTCACTTGTTTCTGCGGATCCACTCGATAAGGGCGCGCACCTCTGGCACCTCGTCCAGGGAGGGGGACCCGCCGGTGCTGAACTGGTCGGGGAAGCTGCGGTTGAGGTCGCGGCCGCGGCTGTTGTCGCGGCCGCTGGCCCCGGGAGGGCCACCGTCGCTGAGGCCGCAGTCGCCTTCGCGAGCGCGCTCGAAGCCGTCGGGGTTGAGGCTGGGCAGCAGGTACACGTCGGTGGTATTGAGAAGGCGGACGATGCGCGGGTCCTCACGGCGATAGCCGGCCGCCAGCTCGCGGGCCAGGTAGATGAGCACCTGGCGCGACACGGTCTCGTCGCCGTGCATGTTGCCCACCAGCTTCACCTGCGGCCGGCCCGGCACGAGCGGCCCCGCAGCGTCGGGCCCCGCCGCATCCGGCCCCGCGTCGCCGTTAGGGAGCAGCGACCCCAGGCCGGCCGTGAGACGCAGGACCCACAACGGCCGGCCCTCCACCGAGCGGCCGATGCTGAAGAGGCGGGCCAGGCCGGGGGGCCCCGCGGCCGCCGCCTCCTTCAGCGCCGAGCCCAGCTCCTCTTCGTGGTAGTAGCGGTCGAACTGGCCCTCGGCCGCCTCGGTGCCCGCGCTTGTCGTTGTTGTGGCCTCCGCCTTCTTGATGTGAGCCGCTTGGGCCGGGCTTCTTAGCAGCAGGAGGCACAGAAGCAGCAGGAGGCTCTCCTGACACCAGGGCGGCCACGCGCCCCAGCCTCTCGCCATCTTCCACCAGCGCCGCTAACCCTGGCTCCGCTCCCCCGGCTCGGCGCTCAGGGCGGCGGGGGCCAGCCGGATCCCCTCCGCGCCTAGCAACCCCATCCCGCCCTCCGGCCGCAGCCAATTGCGGACGGGCCTGCTGCTGCGTCACGCTAGAGGGCGTGGCCTCCCTTAAAGCAGCCTGCTTTCCCCCCCCCACCCTCCCCGCGGGTGTGCCTTCCTTCCTCGCCTCCCGGACGCGTTTGGTCACTTTCTCCTTCGCTGCTGTTCTTCTCCCTCTATTCTCCGCCTCCCTGTTTCCTCTTCTGCGTTTGTTCCTCTTCTCCTCTACTCGCTTATTCTCTGCTTTATGGTTTCTTCCCAAATAGGGTCCCCCTTTTCTCTGAGTACTCTTACTAGCTCCCTTCTCATCTTTGTTCCCAGCTTTTCTCAGCTGCGCTGTTACACTTAACAACCAAGAATCAAAAGGTTCGATAGAATCAAAGGACTCGAAAAAATCAGTAGGCCCGTCTACGTTCGAAGAGTCAGAGGACACCTGGCCTTTGGATTCGTCCTGCCTCGGCTCAGGCAGGCTGCCTTCGTGGAAAAGAAAGGGACCCTGGCAGTAGAAGGCGGCTCACTTCTCACAAGTCAGCAATCCATTCCATCCTTGAGTTGCTGTGTGAATGAAGGTGTCTCTTAATGTTCGGCGGAAATGTGCTACGTAGCAGGCCCCTTTGTGTTAATGTTACCTGTTTCTTTCGCGTCAGCCCACGTTGTTGCCTGTGTGTACTGGTCTCAGCCCTCATTAGGCGAAATTCATTTCATAGTTCAGCTGCCCACTTCTCACATCGCTTCTGAGCGAATACACTGGCCTTGGAGTAACTTTTTTTTTTTTTTTTAAGCAGCAGGATTGACATTTCTAGAAACACCCGGCGAATATAATTCTTCAACCCCTTAGTCTTCTGCCAAAGCTGACAATTACAGTGTTTCATCAAGTCTAGAGAAGAAGATTTTTCTGGGAATCTTTGTGGTAAAGAAAAGTTTTTTAACCTGGCCCCTTTTCAAAATAGGCTTTAGTCCATCACTTTAGCTTGAAGAAACACTAAACTTTACAATCCTTTTAATCAAGTGCGAAATTCTACCCATCTAAAACACAATAGAAATCACTATTGTGTTTTCTTATTTCAGAACCAAGTATTTAATGGCCCCCTTCCCTGAACTATGACTGAACCCTAATATGATAGTAGAGTTCATTCATTTTAGCACTTATTTATTGGGCAATTACTGTATGCCAAACCCAGGTTCTGGGAAGCAGTTCATTCTTCTGCCCAGGTAAGAGATACAGTGTGGTTTATGATAAATGCTACAATAAAGGTATGGGGGTACAGGTGAGAAAAACCTCAATTGAGGAAGAGGAAGGGAGAAGAGAAACCATGGGGAAAGGGAGGGATTCTGGGCAGAACCAGGAGCACAGAAAGCTGCAAGCTTTGGGAGCATGTTCCAGGAATTCTTTGCAGGGTCAGGATTACTGGAATGAAGGGGCTCACAGGTGTGGAAGTGACAGAATTCAGGGAACTTCGAAAGCCAGCCTGTGGGGAGCATGCTTGATCTGGAAGGCCACGGAAGGATTTTACGCAAGTTTAGAAAAATCCCTCTAACAATAACATGGAGAATGAAATAGGAGGCCTAAGACTTTCGGCTTAGAGATCTGTAAGGAAGATGAACTCTAAGAAGACATGAGTCTGGGAACAATCATATTGCCAGTGGAGGTGGAAAGAAGGAAATGGATTTGAAAGACTTTGGGGATGGAAAGTGGACAAGATCTGGAGGCAAGGATGGTAGACTGACTCCAAGTTACAGCCTAAGCAATTCACAAACCTTAGTTGAGGAATAGGACAGGAAAAAGCACAGGATCAGGTGGAGATGGTGAGTTTAGTACTGTGCATGGTCACTCTGGTCCTGTGAATGCTGCTTCTCCTCTATGCCACATTTGGTCTAGTCTGCCTTATGCATACCAGCAGCAACTCATTATAAACAAAGCCACAGGTTCGGCGCCTGTGGCTCAACGGGCTAAGGCGCCAGCCACGAACACCTGAGCTGGTGGATTCGAATCCAGCCCAGGCCTGCCAAACAACAATGACAGCTGCAACCAAAAAATGGCCGGGCGTTGTGGCGGGCGCCTGTGGTCCCAGCTACTTGGGAGGCAGGGGCAAGAGACTCGCTTGAGCCCAGGAATTGGAGGGTGCTGTGAGCTGTGATGGCACAGCACTCTATCCAGGGTGACAGCTTGAGGCTCTGTCTCAAAAAAAAAGAAAGAAAGCCACAGCTCTGAACCCCCTACATGTTCCACCCTGTCTACCCCCGGGAGTGCTTAATCATTATACCATGCACTTTTACAATAATCCAAATCAAAGATGCCCCAGGAGACATGTTAACTGCTAATCAAATATTTCTTTTTCTGCCACGTTCACTCTCCTTTGAAACCTCTTCCTGACCCCTCACTCTGCAGCCTCACCTAGTAAGGCAGGCTAAAATGTAAATAAACAAGCACAGGGCAGTGGAATAAAGGGATATAACTTGAGCCAATGACCTCCCCAGAATCCTCAGGCTCAGGTGAAAGATGTCTTTGAGGCCTTTTTTCGGTCTATAGCCTTTTACTACCCTTTGGTTAGAAGTGAAACCCAAAACTCTTAAACCCCAGTCACTGTTCACTGGAGGAGAAAAAGGAGGGCAGAGGGCTGGTTTTGTGTTTACCCACAGCTGAATACCTCCAGCTGTGTCTGAGAAGTCTTGAACTTTGTGAAGAGTGTCCCTTCCTACTCCCAAACAAAGTCTTGGCCTCACAAGTGAGGGAGCTTGGGAAAGACTTGAAGGTTGAAACGCTTGCTATTCACAGAAGCAGAATGTCAGATATTTCAAGGCCTGTTCCCTTAATCGATGAATTGATTATTATGTATCGATTTTTTTTATTGTCTTTATTATTAAATCATAGCTGTGTACAATAGTGCAATCAAGGGGTACAATGTGCTGGTTTCATACACAATCTGAACTATTTTCATCAAACTGATTAACATAGCCTTCCTGGCATTTTCTCAGTTATATGAAGACATTTGTATTCTACATTTAGTAAGGTTCGCCTGTACCCTTCTAAGATGCATCGTAGGTGTGGCCCCACCAATTGCCCTCCCTCCTCCCCTCTCCCCTGTATCGATTTTTTAAAAATGGTACATAGGGCGGCACCGGTGGCTCAATGGGTAGGGCACCGGCCCCACATACCGAGGGTGGCAGGTTCAAACCCAGCCCTGGCCAAACTGCAACAAAAAAATAGCCAGGCGTTGTGGCAGGCACCTGCAGTCCCAGCTGCTCGGGAGGCTGAGGCAAGAATTGCCTAAGCCCAGGAGTTGGGGGTTGCTATGAGATGTGTGATGCTGCAGCACTCTACTGAGGGAGATAAAGTGAGACTTTGTCTCTACCAAAAAAAAAAAAATAATAATAAGTATACATAATTATAATTGTGGGATACATGTGATATTTTGATACATGCATAGACTATATAAATGAGCAAATCAGGATATGTAGAACATCATCCCTTCAGACACTCAGCTAGAAGAGATTTGAAATGTTCCCCGCACAAAGAAATGAATGTTTGACCTGGAGTTTTATAAACCAGGCAGAAGCTTTTGGGTGGCCAACCAAATTTGGTAACCACTTTCTGTAAAAGATTCACATGTAATTAAAGCTATAGTTCAGCATAGATCATGACCTTATAAATATCTTCTTGTCTGGCACAAGCATGAGCAGATTTACTAATTCAATTTGACAAATGTTTGTGGAGTGCCCAATCTAATGAAAGAACTGTGTATTGAGTGCTGGAGTTTGGAAGACGAGAGGGAGATCTTTCTCCTTCCAGCGGCCTGATTCTATGGAGGGACATCAAGCATAAACACAACGGCTTGGCGCCTGTGGCTAAACGGGCTAAGGCACCAGCCATGTACACCTGAGCTGGCGGGTTCGAATCCAGACTGGGCCCGCCAAACAACAATGAGGGCTGTAACCAAAAAATGGCCGGGCATTGTGGCGGGCTCCTATAGTCCCAGCTACTTGGGGGGCGGAGGCAGGAGACTCGCTTGAGCCCAGGAATTGGAGGTTACTGTGAGCTGTGATGCCACGGCACTCTACCCAGGGCAACTGCTTGAGGCTCTGTCTCAAAAAAAAAAAAATCGTAGACACAAGGGACAGGTTGTGGCTGCAGGGCCAAAAGTATGTAATAGGCAATGTGCTAAACTCTTTATATTGGTTGACTCATTTAATCTCACCAAAAATTCTATGAGGTAGGTACTATTAATATTATCACTCCTCATAATAAAGAGACTTAGGCACAAGGTCACACAGCTGTTAAGTCACAGGTCTAGAACTCAAACCTGGAAAGTCTGACTTCAAAGGCTTTCGTGTTTAACCTCTGGAACAGAACTGCTTCTACACCAGATGAAATGGCTCACGCCTGTAATCCCACTTTGAGAAGATAGGCAGGAGGATCATTTGAGTCCAGGAGTTCAAGGTTATAGTGAACTATGATCATGCCACTGCACTCCTGCCTGGGTGTCAGAGTAAGGTCCTACAGGAAGGAAGGGAAGGAGAAGGAAACGGAAAAAAAGAAACCCGCTTTTGCAACACAAAGGAAAGAGCAATTATGTCAGAAAACTTCACCAATGCTGTTAGATCATGAGTTTTGGCATCAGAACCAAGTTCAAATCCTGTACCAACAATTTGCTAGCCATTTTAACTTGAGGGAGTTGATTCATTTTTCAGAGAATTAAATGAGATAATACATAACATTTAACATACTACTTGGCATATGGCAAGTGTTCAGAAATTACCATTATTTTTATAGTTTTCAATTAATAAGAGTTCTTAAAGCAGGGGGAAAAAGGAGAAAAGAGCACTCAGGCCGAGGGAGCAGCAAGGATAGAGGCATAGAATTATGTAGTGAGGCTTGGCGCCTGTAGCTCAACCGGCTAGGGCACCAGCCACGTACACCTGAGATGGCGGGTTCAAATCCAGCCCCCGGGCCCGCCAAACAACAATGACAGCTGCAACCAAAAAATGGCCAGGTGTTGCGGCGGGCACCTGTAGTCCCAGCGACTTGGGAGGCAGAGGCAAGAGACTCGCTTGAGCCCAGGAATGGGAGGTTGCTGTGAGCTGTGATGTCACAGCACTCTATCCAGGGTGACAGCTTAAGGCTCTGTCTCAAAAAAAAAAAAAAAGAATTATGTAGTGAATGGTGGTCGAAATATAAGTACAAAGATAGCATTGCTAATAAACCAACTAATGGAGAAAAAGAGAAAAAACTCACAACATGTAATTGCCCCTTTGAAAAGAAAGATCACACAATTACCCCTGTGATTAACTACCTGTGGCCTTAAGAGTTTATTTATACAGCACTTCAAAAGAGACTGAGAAGACAAGAGTGTGCTCCTGCCAGACAATATTCCAAGGACCCAAGCTTCCCAGAGAGGGGTGGAGGAGAAGGGAATAGACGCAGCTGCTTCTGCCTTCTTTTTTTTTTTTTTTTTTTCAGACAGCCT
>CAUYON010099378.1:0-15968 GCA_963573935.1 Arctocebus calabarensis
AGTTTTGAAGACTTGAAATCCAAGATGAAGGAATGAGTAGGTTGGATTCTGGTGAGAGCTTTCTTCCTGGTCTGCAGATGGCCACTGCCCTCACGTGACCTCTAATCTGTGCCTATGTGAGGAGGAAGGCTCCTTCTTCTTGTTCTTCTTCTTCTTCTTCTTCTTCTTCTTCTTCTTCTTCTTCTTCTTCTTCTTCTTCTTCTTCTTCTTCTCTTTTCTTCTCCTCCTTCTCCTTCTTCTTCTTCATCTCCGTCGTCGTCGTCGTCTTCTTCTTTTTCTCCTTCTTCTTCTTCTTCTTCTTCTTCTTCTTCTTCTTCTTCTTCTTCTTCTTCTTCTTCTTCTTCTTCTTCTTCTTCTTCCTCCTTCTTCTTCTTCCTCCTCCTCCTCCTCCTCCTCCTCCTCCTCCTCCTTCTTCTTCTTCTTCTTCTTCTCTTCTCAGCTCTTGTTAGTATTTAATGTCTGACTCAGGACAACTTTTCTTCTTGAGTGGCAGAAAAGAAAAAAAGTTTGGGAACTGTGACTAGACCTGGTTAATGCCCAAATATAAATCAATCTTAACCCCTCCGCCACCCAACGACTCCCACATTGCACTTTGGAAACTTCTTATCCTAACCCAAGAACAATGTCCAGTTATAATCTTTTCTCAAGAACCAAATAAAAGATTATTTCATCACAGTTTTCCTTCACTCCTGTTGAGAGGTTTTCATACAGACTAAGTCTGCTAGTTTCAAGTGCACTCAAACTCCACCCAGCACTTCTTAATTCTCTGGAACTCACATCTGATTTAGGACATAGATACTCTAATTCCTAGATTGCATTGTCTTATTCTCTCACTTCATTTAGTGATCTTGGGGACTCCACTTCCTAAGGTATAATGAGCTTCTTTAGGAATGCTTCCTGGAACTCAGTCAAATACTTTTCTAAGCATTTTATTCCTCAAAGAAAGATGGGGAGTTTCAGGATTAGAAGAATTTGCATAGGAAAGTGAAATCAACACACAGTAGCCATTCTAAAATAGTACATAAAAATCAGAAGACACGTTTATATTCAAGCAGAATTGAGAGACAGACAATTGCTGAGGGATATATGGACTTTAGGTATTAGTCAAACTATAAATGCTTCAAAAGTGGGCTATTAAATGTATTTTTCCTAAAATTTCCATTAATGGCTCAAAAGGTTTACAGTCCAGTTAGAAAAATATGTGGACAGTTACACAACTCCAACCCAGCAAGAGATAGTTTCTAAAACAGTTGCCAGAAATGTAACCAGAGGTCAGAATATGGTGTGATTGTGAGAGCGGACTACTTGAAGAAGGTAACATTTAGAATCAGAAAGAAAGCTGAGAATCAATTATAATCAACCAGGTTAAGAAAGAGGGAAATGAAATTCTAGTCACAGCTAAAAGTAAACACACAAAGAAAGAAAGGCATACATAAAAGTGAAGGTGCAAGATAAATGAGGCTCTATGGGCAGTAGTTAAAAGGCAGAGATAGGTATGGTAAGAGATTTAATTAAAGATGGAAATAGGAGACAAGTAACGAGGAGAAAAAGATGAAACATTTATATATATATATATATATTTGGTCAAGTTATTTGCACAGCTAGCTTTAAAATAAGTTTCTGACCAATTGATTTACTAAATTGACAAGAAATAGTTGCTTGGGGTCTGTATTAGCACAATCCAAATCTTTTGGACAGATATGATTCTATTACAGTTGAATATGGGCTAAGTAAAACCAATAGCTGCCAGCAAATTCATTAATCCTGATCCTGTTTATAGATTTGTTGTGAGAAATGATCATTTATTATCTTAAGACCCTGTGCCATCTTGAGAACTATCATTATGTAAAAATATGGACAGAGAGAGCCCATTGGCAAGAACTGTTAATCTTTTCAATTCACACTTAGAGTACTTGTAAAACCCAAGCACATTATCCCTCTTTGAGAGGCAGTAATGACAAGTTGGTTTAAACCAAGGAGACCTCTGTATAAATTAGCAGATGTTTTAGTTGAAAATAGAAGTGTCAACATGACCTTAATTAATGAATTTGCTAATAGTTGTTCCCAGAATGGGATAATAAGCCAAGTTCTCACCAAGGTATAGTAGAATAAATGTAGATTTTAAAGTCAGACAGCCTCAGGTTGAAATCTCAGTGTGACCCTCACACTCGGCATGGCCTTGAGTAAATAATCAGGTTATTCCTTGCAAAGTGAGAATGATATGCCCATGAGGTGTGATTAACTAGTATCTGGTAGTTAGTACATGCTCAGAAAATGTCTTTATGCCCTTTATTTTATTTTAAAATTTATTTCAAAATATTAAGAGGGTACAAATGTTTTAGTTACACAGATTATTTTTATAATTATTGAGTCCTAGCGACAGGTGTGCCTGTCATCCAGGTACTATCCATAGAATAGTACAAACCCATTCAGTGAACCCATTGAACCCATTAGGTGGTTTATTCCTCTCCCCTGGCCCCTATCTTATCTCAGTTGCTTTCCACTGAGTTTTACTTCCCCATGTGCATATGTACGTTCACGGGTTAGTTCCAGTTTACATTTGAGTACACGTGGTGTTTTTGTCCATTCATGAGATAGTTAATTAGGAGAATGGTCTCTTGTTCCATCCTGATTGTTGGAAAAGATATTAATTCATGAATGCCATACCCAATGCAAGTGGAATTGTAAAGAAAATGCCAGCACACTGAGTTCAAATTAGATATGGGGTCCTTTATTGGCTAGCCAACCTAGACAGATTCATATCCCAAATTCTCGGCAAAGCATTACAAAAGAAGGGGTTTTTTTGTACCTTTTTTCATTGGGGTGAAGGGAGTAGGTGGAATCCTTGCAAGGTTAGATTTGCAGTGTTGAGGGTTGATTAGTTACGAGGGGAACCAGCATAGGAATGTGGTCTTCTATGACTCTGGGCTAATCCCTTGTCTCCCAAGGATATGTTTGTTTAACAGCCCATTTCTGCAAGGCCTACATGTTCTCAAGGGGGTGCTGAATGCAGGAGGAAAGAAAGTATAAATTGGGTCCATTTGGTCTTTCATGTACTTTTAGGACTGAGTAGTACTCTGTACCACATTTCATTAATTCACTCAAGAATTGATGGGCTCTTGAATTGATTCCATATCTTTGCATTTGCGAAATGTGCTTCATTTGCCTTTCAAGTACAGGTGTCTTTTTGATAAAATAATTTTTTTTCCCTTTGGGTAAATACCTAGTAGCAAGATTTCTGTATAGAATGGGAGGTCTGCTTTTAGTTCTTTGAAGAATCTCCATACTGCTTCCCATAGAGGTTGTACAGTGTATAAGCATTCCCTTCTCTCTACATCCACCCCAACATCTATTGTTTTTAAACTTTATAATAAATGCCATTTTAACTAGAGGAAGGTAATATTTTATTGTGCTTTTAATTTACATTCCCCTGAGGACTGGTGACATTGAACATAGGTTTATTGACCATTTTTCTATCTCTCTTTGTAAAGCTGCTGTTCATATCTTTTGTGCACTTTTTAATAGGGTTGTTTGTTTGTATCTTGCTGATTTGTATCTTGAGATCTTTGTATCTTGAAATTCTGGCTCTTAGCTCTTTATCATATGTGTAGCTTGCAAATATTTTCTCCCATTCTATAGGTTTTCCATTTGCTCTGTTGATTGTTCTCTTAGTGGAGGCTTTTTAGTTTGATGGAATCCAACATATTAATTTTTGTTGTAATCACGATTGTCATTGGGGACTTTTCATAAATTCTTAGCATGAGCTGATATGTGTATTTAGAATAGTTTTTCTACATTTTCCTCTAGAATTTGTGGTGTCATGCCTTAGATCTAATTCTTTATCCATTTTGAAGTAATTTTTGTGAGTGGTGAAAGGTAGGTGTCCTGTTTTATTCTTCTATGTGTGTCTATCCAATTTTCCCAATTTATTGAGTAGAGCTTTCTTCCCCAGTGTACATTATTGCCTGGTATCAGTAATACCAGGTATTGTCAGGTATCAGTTGGTTATAGATAAATTATTTTATATCTGGGTTCCTCTGTTCTGTTCCGTTGGTTTATATCTCTGTTTATGTACCAATACCAGCCTACTTTGGTTTCTTTAGCTTTGTAGCAGAGTTTAAAGTAATATGATGGTAATATGATGCTTCCAGAGTTTTTCTTTTTTCTTAAGATTGCTTTAGCTATTCAGGCTCTTTTCTGGTTCCTAACAAAGCATAGCATTATTTTTTCTAGATTTGCAAATTATGACTTTAGTAACTTGATGGGGATTGTATTAAATTTGTGAATCATTTTGTATATTATGCACATTTTAACAACATTGATTCTACCTATTCACGAGCATGATTTTTTGCCATATGTTTATATCCTCTGTGATTTCTTTCCTCAGAGTTTCATAATTCTCCTTGTATATTTCACCCCCTTGTTTTAATATATCCCTATGTATTTGATTTTTTTGTAGATAGTGTGAATAGTATTGAATCTTTAATTTGACTCTCAATTTAACCTTCTATAATAGTATATAGAAATAATACAGGTTTATGTACATTGATTTTGTATCCTGAGACTTTGCTCAATTTATTTATCAATTCTAGGAGACTCTAGTAGAATCTTTGGAGTTTTTTAGATATAGGATCATATTGTCAGTGAAGAGTGATAGTTTGGCCTGCTCATTCCCAATTTAGATACTCATCTATTCTCATACCTGATTTCCCTGGGTAGGACTTCCAGCACTATGTTGAATAGGAGTGGTGACAGTGGGTAAACTTGTCTTGTTCCAGTTCTTAGGGAGAATGCTTTCAAGTTTTCCCATTCAGTATGATGTTGGCTGTGGATTAATCACATACATCTTTTAAAATTATAAGAAATTCTCCTTCTTTGCCTAATTTGTTGAGGGTTGTTGCTCTCAACATGAGAGGGTGCTAGATTTTGTAAAATGATTTTTCTGTACTATTGACGTGATCAATGTTCTTTGTTTTTGCCTTTGTTTATGTGATGAAACACTGATTTACATACGTTGAACCCTTCTTACATGCCTGGGATGAAGGCTGCTTCGTGATGGTATATTATTTTTTTGATGTGAAGTTGAATTTGATTTGCTAGTATTTTATTGAGGATTTTTGTATCTATGTTCATGAGGGATATTGGTCTGTACTTTTCTTTTTGTTGTTGCTGTTGTGCCCTTTCCTGATTTTGGTATTAAGAAGATACTGACTTTGTACAATGAATTAGGGATGATTTTCCTTTTTCAATATTATGGAATAATTTCTGTATTATAGGTACTAGCTCCTTTTGTCGGTCTGATAGAATTCAGTTGTGAATCCATCTAGTCTAGGGCTTCTTAATTTTTTGTTAGGAGTTTTTTTTTTTTGTTTGTTTGTTTTTAATTATTTCTATTTCACTGTTCGTCATTGTCTGTGTAGGAGTTCTGTTTCTTCCTGGGAGTCGTGGGAGGTTACATGTTTCCAAGGCCTTGACAATTTCCTCTATGTTCTCTAGTTTATGCACATAGAGATTTATATAGTATTCATAGATGTTTTGTATTTCTACAGTATCAGTTGTAATGTCACCTTTTTCATTTCTGATTTAGCTTATTTGGGCCCTTTCTTTCTGTTCTTGGTGACTCTAGCAAGAAGTCTATTGATGTTGTTTATATTTTCCAACAACCAACTTTTTGTTTCATTAGTCCCTTGTATTGTTTTCTTGTTCATTGATTCATGTGTTATAATTCTGCTCTGACTCTAGTTATTTATTTTCTTTTGCTTTCTATTCTTCCTTTTCTAGTTACTTGAGGTGTAACATGTGTTATAATTCTTCTGTGATCTTCATTTTTCTTTTCTTCTGAATTCTATTCTTCTGTTCCTAGTTATTTGGGGTGTGACATGTTTTATAATTCTGCTGTGATCTTCATCAATCTTTTCTTCTGCTTTCTATTCTTTCTTTTCTATTTACTTGAGGTGTGACATTAGGTTGCTAAATTATAATTGTTTTGTCTTTTTAATGTAGGTATTTAAGGCTGTGAATTTTCCCCTGAGGAATGCTATGTTGTGTCCCAAAGATTGTGATAGCTTGTGTTCCTTTTGTCTTTCAGCTCAAAGAATTTTTTTGATTTCCCTCTTACTTTCATCCTTGACCCCAAACTTACTCAGCAGCAGGTTATTAAATTTCCATGACTTTGTTCAGATTGACTGTTTGATCATTCTGAACAAACATGATTGATTTCTGATTTTATTCCACTGTGTTCTGAGAGGATACATAGTATAATTTCACTTTTTTAAATCTGTTGAGACCTGTTTTGTGGCCTATGATATGATCAGTTTTTGAAGCATGTCCCATGTGCTGCTGAGAATGTGTATTCTATAGTTTCGGAGGTAAAATGTTCTATAAATATCTGTTAGGTCCATTTGATTTAGAATTTGTTAAAAGTGAATTATTTATTTATTTTCTGCTTTGATGATTCATCAAGCTCTGACAGTGAGGTGTTGAGGTTTTTGTCACTTACAATAGTGCTATTTATTACTCTTCTTGGCTCTAGTAGGATTTGCTTTCCGCATCTGGGAATTTGTGTGTTGAAAGCATACATATGTAGCATTGTTATGTCTTCATGTTGAAAAGCTCCCTTTATCATTATGTAATGACCCTCTTTGTCTTTCTTTACCTTTGTTGGCTTAAAGTTAATTTTATCTGATATGAGAATGGCTACACATGCTCTCTGTTGATTTCCATTTGCATGGGTTTTTTTCTTCCATCCTTTCATGAGTCTGTGTGCATCCTGGGGACAGCAGATACCTAGATTGTGTTTCTTTCATCCAGTCAGCCAGGCTGTACCTTCTGAGAGGGGTATTTAGTCCATTCACATTAACTAATAGCATTGATATGTGGGATATTTGTTCATCCTGTTGAATATTTTCATACCACTTTCTTTTACCTCTTGTTGCTTGGTTTTATAGGAGCTGTGTGTTTTAGGGTTTTTTTTTTTTTTAGGGGAATTTACACTGGTATGTATCTATTGTGCTGATTTGTGTATAGTGCAGTTCTGAGTATTTTGTGCAGACTTGGCTTGGTTATGCCCAAATTCCCTCAATGTTTGCTTACCTGTGAAGGACTTAATTTCACCATCTGTTGTGAAATTTACTTTTCAGGGCATAAATCCGAGCCTGACAGTTGTTCAGTTTAAGTCAATTAAAGATCGGCCCAATCCCTTTCGGTTTGTAAGGTTTCTGCTGCAAAGTCTGCAGTTAGCCTCTATGTTTTCCTTTGTAGGTTACTTGATACTTTTATCTTGCTGTTTACATAATTGTGTACTTCATTTTGACTTTAGCTAGGTTGCTTACCATGTACCTTGGAGGTGACCTATTAATATTTGCTATGAATCTTCCTGTTGTCTAATGTCTGGATTTGTGGTGATGTATGGAATGTTTTCCTCAGTAATTTCCTCAAATAGGTTTTCCATGTTTTTAGCTCTTTCTTCTTCACCCTCATCATATCTGCAATTCAAATGTTAGTTCACTTAATATAGTTCCATATCTTTCTCAGTAATTGCTCGTACTTTTTTATACTCGTCTGTGCTTCTTTGAATGACTGGGGTATCTCGAGGGCCTTTTCTTCAGGCTTTAAGATTCTTTTTTTCTCCTTGTTTTTAACTGTTGTTCTAACTCTCAGTTTTCAACTGCATTTTGTAAGTCCTTGAATGACTCTTTCATTTCTTGAAGTTCTATGATATCCTTTCTTATGTCTAATGATTATTTAATTTGTCATGGATTTCCTGTAAGGTGTTTTATGGGGTTTTCTTTATTGTTGTTGTTGGTGGTGGTGGTGGTTTTCAACTTTCTCCTCAATTCCAATTATCTCATTTTGCCATCCATGTTCTGATTTCCATTTCTGTCATTTTGGCAATTTCCTTGTGGGTAGAGCCTGCTACTATAGCTCCATGTGTTCCTTTGGGGGTATTGCACTACTGTGCTTTGCTTTTTCATGTTGCCATGGTTCTTTTGCTGGTTTCCCCTCATCTAGCTCTTCCTCTCTTAGCTGTGGGTTAATAGGATAGCAGGGTACCTGTTCTCCCTTTGCTGGCAACTCTTTTGAATGAAGTCTATGAATGATGGTCGCTCACAGCTAGGTGGTCCTAAGTAAAGTGTTGGATCTCAGGGAAGTTCTGCTGGCCCATTGATAGTGGTGGGGATTCATTAGTGGGGTCTTGAAGTCCAGGCATGACTCTAGAGTCCAGAGGTGAAATTGTAGGTCCAGTGAGAGCCATGGAACTACAGGTGCCAGAGCCTTAGACTTGGGTACTACAAGAGATTCAGAGGCGGCTCTGGGAATTTGTGAGTAGAACTGCCCTTGTAGGGGGCTTTCTAGCAGCAAGGGGACTGCTGATGCCCATACCACTCAGATAGGAGTTTCTGTCAGCTGCCTGGTTTCCATGTAGTGAGGCCAGAACTGCCTGTCAGCCAATGTTCTATTCTCATACCTAGGACCCACTGAGGCAGTTCCCTGTGGCTTCCCAAGTAGAGTCTGTGGTATCAGACTCCTCCTCTTCAGCTTACACACCGCGGAGTAAGCATGCTCAGTCCCTAGTCCCAGGGCTTAATATGCATGAGTGTCTGTTTCCTCCCTAATCTGGCAGAGGTGATTCCAGGGTTACTATTGGGGGCAGCATCCTGAGTGGACCTGGCTTCATGCACCAGAGTAATGAGGATGGTATTAGGTACAGAAGTCTGAGATTATCAGGCAGAAGTACTCTTCTGCGTTTGTTCTCCAGTGGGATGCTTCTATACAAACTCTGAGCAACTACCCGATCAGCTCAGTAGTCTTTGTTGGAAAAAAAAGACCCCTCACAGATAAAACTGCCTGTAGCTTTTGTTTCTTTATTAATGGCATTTTCTCCTTGGATTTTCTCTGTCCTGCTGTCTTCACCTCCTCAAAACAGTGTGAATTGTATTGGGTTCCCCAGCTTAATCCCCAGGATGGTAGGTGGTACTTGTGAATAAGAATCAGCTGTATTCTGTTTGATTGAGTTGGTAGATGTTGTAATGAGCTACAGAGTTGTTCTCCCTTTTAGTGGTTAATGTTTGCATGAAAGAGTCAACTGTCAAGACATTCTTTTGTGACCATGATAAGCTCTAGCTCCTAGTCCCCAAGAGGAGCACTTGAATATTCCAGATTTGAAAGAGGTGCTATAACTCCCAGGAAATTTCTTGCTCTCCATCCACAATAGTACAGATGTATGGAGGAGAGGGGCAGAACAAGGTGAGGTTTCACATTTGTGGAAAGCTTTGTAAAATCTTGATCCAGATATTTGTACCAGAATGTTTATTGCAGCCCAATTCATAATTGCTAAGTCGTGGAAGAGCTCTCCTTTTACTGTCATTTACATCTCATCGCTTCTCATAGGCAACCTTCTAATGACGTCTCCTACAAAGCAAAATAAAGGGCCTAGCCTCCTGGCTCTTAAATTGTAGTTCCCACCCACCACCATCCACACTACTTGAAAGCTTTCTTAACAATGTAGCGCCCGGGCTTCACCCCAGACTCACAGCATCAGCAGCTGCATTTTGGCAAGCCCCCAGTGACTCCTGCGCACACAGGAGGGTGAGCTGTGTGCCCTGATGGCCCTCTGATCCCATTTCCACTGCTCACCCCCTTCTGAGTGCAGCTCTTCCCAGCAGACGGACTGCACAGCTGTCCTCTACAAAAGCCTTTTTCAACATGTGGTACCCTGACCTGCAGTACTGGCATTTTCAGGAAACTTGTTCGAAGCAAATATTCACAGGCAGAACAGGGGACCGCCTGAGTGTGTGTTTAACAAGCCCTCTGGGGCATTCTGCTGCTCACATTTGAGGACAGCTGCTCTGAGACATCAAGGCTTGCTGCCTGGGATCCTCCAATCTCCTGTTGCCTCCACCTCCAACATTCTTATTTTATATCCTCACTCTGTTGGATTTCTGCTGAAATGACTTCTGTTTGGGGAGACCTTCCTTCACCAACCTTTATTTATCATTTATTAATCTTTGAGACAGAGTCTCACTGTCACTCCAAGTAGAGTGCTGTAATGTCATAGCTCACAGCAATCTCAAACTCCTAGGCTCAAGTGATCCTCTTGCCTCAGCTTCCTGAGTAACTGGGACTATAGGTGCATGCCAGGATGACTGGCTAATTTTTCTATTTTTATTAAAGACAGGGTCTTCCTCTTGCTCAAGCTGGTCTTGAATTCTTGAGCTTAAGCAATCCACCCGTGTCCACCTTCCAAAGTGCTAGGATTACAGGTGTGAGCCATTGTGCCTGGCTCCTGACCAACCTTTAAAAAAATAGCAAATCTCTCCCACCTCACCATTCCTTTCCCCCTTTGTTTGTTTTATGTTTTGACTTTTACTGTGCTTTTAACTATCTGCCATTTTGTGTCTCCCCCTTTCCCTGATCAAGAAATGCCATCTCTTAAGGGCTTTGTGTCATCCTCTGCTATATTCTCAGCACCTAGAACAATGCCTAAGACATGCTATGCACTCAGTAACTGTGTGTCTCCTGAGCAGATCAGTAATGAATGGCTGCGACTTGCTTTCATTGAATATGCATTTCTTTGGGAAATTCTCCCTACCCCTATGGCCCCACCCATGCTGATTGACCATTGAAGCCTATATCTGGGTGGCCTTATTTATACCTTCCCTCTGAAAGAGCTCCCCACTTTCATCACTGATCCAGCTAGGAGTCAGGAAATGCATCATAGGCCATGCTAAGCCTCTTGATAGTAGGGATGGACCAGAACAAAGTAGCTCTACTTAAGGGGCAATTCAAAACCTTGGTCCTGCTGACTGTGGGGCAGTGGGGGTGTTGTTTGTTGTTCACTTGTACTGCTGTCACAAGACTAGGTCAGGGTTAAGAAGGTTAAGCACATCTAGGAACAAATGTGCATGAAGAAGGGGGTGTTGAAGGGACAAACTTAGTTATTAGCAGATGAAACCAAGATGCCTCCTAATACTTAGCAGAAGAAATGATGTCCTTTTAAATGCTTGAGAAAATGTTTTAAGGATTTTTCCTTTTAGGAATCTTGCTTTCAGAGATGGATGAGGCCAGGAGTAAGTGATACCAGCAGTGAAAGAGTATATTCTGCTAAGCATCTGACGGCAGGTGTTTGGAGATACAGATTTGAATGGGTCTATCCACATTCCCCTCATCTTAATTATTACAAGGACGGTATTTTGAGCTTGGTTTTACAGAGTATCATCATTTCTTCATGGGAAAGAATAAAATCAACCCGTTCACCCAGGGACAGGAAGCAAGATGGTACAGTAGCTGAAAGGTCTCTGAGTGGGAAGGCAGTGACCCCTAGTGCCTCACTTTCTGGCCTTGGATTCCACTTCTTCCTTTGAAACACGAGGGTTTTAGAGTCAATGATAAATTAGATCCCTTTCAACTCCTCTCTTACTTCCAAGATTCCTAGACAAGGTTTCTTATTCTGAAATTGAAAACAGAGGATGTGACAATGTCTGATATTTCTTGGTCACTCACAATTGCTCAATTAGAGAGAATTTTTATATTGTTTCAAAAGGAGTCTCACCACATAAAGATAAATAATCAAATATTTACAATGGCAAAGGTTACCTTTATCACGAGAGGTGCCTTTTAATAATGCTCATTTAAATATTCTTTTTCTTTCTTTTAAATCCGTATGTAGCTGCTGGCTTGGACCTCTTTCAAGGGGACATTCTCTTGCAGGTGAGTACCTGTGGATGACACAGTCACATTCCTCAGGACCGGCTGTGCCACTGGGCACTGTAGCCATCCCTGGGATGGGTAGTGTGAAGGAGACAGACAGTGCTAACCTATCACCTGTGTCTGTGAGGATCTCCACTGTATCATTAGGGACAAAAAAAGAAGAAAAACAAGCACATAACAAAAGAATGCTATGTTATTCTATTGGAATTTTCCCAAAAATGAAGAATGAGAAGGAAGACAATGCCTTACAGCAGCTATCTGCATTTGGGGGAATTGTCTTCTTTATTTTGTTCTTAAAATTTTCTCTTAAAATTTTCTGTGATTTTCCCAAATTATCTCTCTTCTATTGCACTTATAATCAGAAGGCAAACGCTACTGAACTGTTTGAATTATGTGATAGCCTATTTTGTGGACTGAGAGTTCTGGGAAGGAGGAGATCAAGGTGACCTTGAGGACGAGGCTTCCTACACATCTTTGCCTTTGTTTTCACAGAACTCCCGAAATGGCCTGCGAGATCCCAACTCCAGGTGGAAATTCCCCATTCCTTACATCCTGGCTGACAATCTGGGTAATGTTAATCATTCTTAAGTAGCAGTTTAATTTTTCTCTCCACCCTCTTTCTGGTCATCAGCTTCAGATTAGGAGTAACCACCAGTGGATAGGCGGCTTTCCAAACCCCGGTGATTCATCATTTCCTGGGAAGAAACACATGACGTTATATCAAAACCAATACTGCTTAGCCAGAGATACACAGTATCAAAGCATAACCTTTAAAATGTACCACACATTAATGTGTTGACAAAATCAGGGTAAAAACAAAATTATAATGAAATATAATTTGGCATCATAGCAATGAACAATTTGCACGTTATAGTTTGTTTAGATGAATTTAAACACAGTATGAGGACACTATTTTCCTCTTATTGATTTCTTCTCTTTTTGCTGCAAGAGGAAAATATGAAAGTCCATGTTCCATAGGTTTGTGGTCTATTTTCTAAATATTAACGATTTCTACCCTTTTCTCTCTCTTAAGATAAAGGTCAGAATAAATTATATTTTACTCATTGTTGGAAATAACAACCGGTGGAAATAACTAAATATTAGCAGCCCAGTGTAGGAACTGGCAGGCCCTCGAGCAGTGACTGATAGCTCGGCAGCCACAGTTCAACATTTGCAAGGCCCCTCGTGCTTAAATAGACAGGCAGGATTAGAGAGGAGAGGGAAGCCGGGCCCGGGGTGCTTCCACCCTCAGGAGATGCAGATCAGGTTCAGCATTTTCCATCATTGTCATCAGCGCTGCCTGCAAACACTTTTCTGGAACACAGCCAGATATCCACCATGCCGTTGTATCCAGTGGTGTGTAATTACTGCGTGCTAACCAACTGTACCACTGGAGTTCCTGATCTCAGTTATTTGTTGGAAAATTAAGTTATTTTCTCCAGTGTTTGCCTTGCAAATTTATAGAGCACCAATATTTGTTGGAGCGTGATTTAAGAAACATTAGCTTGAAGGGGGGTTCTTTCCCATTACAATTTCTCCGGCTGTCACACACCCTGTTATGTGCCAGGCAGTGTGTTTCCACCTGATGTCTTTAACCTTCACCATGCCTCGGTGATGTGCTGTCTGTACTTCCCAGACTTCTCTGTGCATAAGACACAACCGAAGATCCTCTTCACCTACAGAGTAGGTCAAGGTTACTGCTGGAGATTCTTCATGTCTAATGGTCCTACAGGTAATGCTGATGTTGTAGGTCTCTGTGCACAGACCACAACTTGAGTTGCAAAGTCCATTGTGCAAGCAAACCTACCACATAGAGTTCAATATTTGTGTGGAATTCCTTTATTAAAGTTAAATTTACATAGAATGAAATAAATCAGTAGTAGGTAAGGCTTCTGACAAACTCATAAACTTATATAACCCACCTTTCCATCATTCCAGAAAGTTCCTTTGGATCTTTCCTGGGCCATGCCCATCCTCAGTTCCCAAGAGACAACTACCATTCTAATCTTTCCCTTAAATTAGTTTTACCTGATTTACAATAGATACATGGCTAAATGGAATCATAGACTGAAGTGGTTATTCTTTGTGTCTGGCTTCTTTTTCTTGGTTTTGAAGTTCTTAGCCCTTATTGTGAATCACTAATTAATTCTTTTTCTTGATACTACTTGGTAGCATTTCTCTGTATTAATACACTGAAAATTATTGTCCATTTTCCGACAGGAGTTATTACGAAGAAAGTTGTTGCGATTATTCTTGTACAAGCTTGTATACATATGTGGTTTCTATTTCTCTTGGTTAAATGCCTAGGAATAGAATTGCTTGATAATAGGGTAAGCTATGTTTCATTTTATGAGAAAAATGCCAGTTTTCTGCAGTGGCTGTCCCATTTTACTTTCTTGCTAAAAATGTCTGAGTGTTCCATTTTTTCTACATCTTCACTGACATGGACCATGTTAATCTTTTTAATTATACCCATTCCAATTTAAGTGAAATGTATCTCCCTGTGATTTTAATTTGCATTTCCCTAATGACTAATGACCTTTAGGACATTTTAACGTGCAATTTTATGAGCTATTCATGTATCTTCTTGATGAAGTATCTGTCCATCTCTTTTGCAATTTCGAAAAAATTTTACTTACTGTCTTTTGATTATGTGTAGTAGAATTATATATAAAGTAGAATTATAGGCTCAGCGCCTGTGGCTCAATGGGCTAAGGTGCCAGCCATGTACACCTGAGCTGGCGGGTTCAAATCCAGCCTGGGCCCACCAAACAACAATGATGGCTGCAACCAAAAAATGGCCAGGGGTTGTGGCGGGCACCTGTAGTCCCAGCTACTTGGGAGGCAGAGGCAAGAGACTCGCTTGAGCCCAGGAATTGGAGGCTGCTGTGAGCTGTGATGTGACAGCACTCTAACCAGAGTGACAGCTTGAGGCTCTGTCTCAAAAAAAAAAATAAATAAATAAAAAGTAGAATTATATATAAAGCCCTTTGTCAAGATATATGTGTTATGAATATTTTGTCCCAATCTCTGCCTTGTCTTTTTGTTTTAGTGGCATATTTTGAAGGGCAAAAATTATAATTTTCATAAAGTTTGGTTTATCAATTTTTAATTTATTGCTTCTGCTTCTATATTGTAAGCAATCTTTGCTTAAGTCACAAAGATATTCTCTAGTATTTTTTCAGAGCTTTATAGTTTCAGATTTCTCTAAAATTAATTGCAAATTAATTTTTTCATGTAGTATGATGGAGAGTTTGAAATTGATTGATTAATATTTGTTAATCTGGTTATTCTAGTATCACTTGCAGTAGATACTTTCCTCATTGAATTGACTTGGTGCCTTTGTCAGAAATAACTGTTGATTGGTTGATTTATTTCTGGAACCCCTATGTTGTTGCTTTGTTTTACTTATTGAACACAGTTATCACACTGTGTTGATTACTCTAGTTTTATAGTTAATCTAAATTCATTCATTAGTTATAATTGTTGCTTTGTAGATTGTTTAGGATGTTTTTATAAAAATTCTTCTTGTCTATTAATACAGTATTACATCTTATTTACCAATTTTTATATCATTTGTTGCTTTTTTCTTGCCTTATTACATTGGCTAGAACTTCCATGACCATAGAAGAGAAGTAGTGAGAGTGACATCTTTGCCTTGTGTCCACTTTTAGTGGTAGTATTCCACATTCCATTCATATGTGACACTAACTGTCGGTTTTCTATAGACGCCTTTTCTATGGAACATAAAAGTTTTCTTCATGAATAGCTGTTAAAATTTGCCAAATGTCTTTTCTGCAACTATTGAGATAATGCTGTAATTTTTATTCTTTATTCTATAATGTGGGGAATGACTTCAAATTTGAGTGCTTAATCCTTTCATGATCAGAACGCTTAAGAAAATTGGTATAGAAGGGACATTTCTCAAACTGATAGAGGCCATCTACATCAAACCCACAGCCAATATTGTATTTAATGGAGTTAAATTGAAATCATTTCCACTTAGATCAGGAACCAGGCAAGGATGCCCATTGTCTCCATTGGTCTTTAACATTGTAATGGAAGTTTTAGTCATTGCAATTAGGGAAGACAAGGCAATCAAGGGTCAGAAGAGATCAAACTTTCACTCTTTGCAGATGATATGATTGTATATCTGGAAAACACCAAGGATTCTACTACAAAACTTTTAGAAGTGATCAAGGAATACAGCAATGTCTCAGGCTACAAAATCAACACCCATAAATCTGTAGCCTTTATAT
>CAUYON010099379.1:0-13362 GCA_963573935.1 Arctocebus calabarensis
TGGTGTTTTCCAGATATACAATCATGTCATCTGCGAAGAGTGAAAGTTTAATCTCTTCTGATCCTATGTGGATGCCCTTGATCGCCTTTTCTTCCCTAATTGCAATGGCTAGAACTTTCATTACTATGTTGAAGAGCAATGGAGACAGTGGGCAGGTTTGCCTGGTTCCTGATCTAAGTGGAAATGCCTTCAATTTAACTCCATTCAATACAATATTGGCTATGGGTTTGCTGTAGATGGCCTCTATTAGTTTAAGAAATGTCCCTTCTATGCCAATTTTCTTAATCCTTCTTTTCTTCACCCCCCTGCTCACTTGACTCAGGGAACCACAGACTGGGCAGCATTTCCCCTGTGGGTGTGTGGGCCTAATTTGCCTGTGCATTCCTCCCTCCACCCTGTTAGACTGTAAGCTCCTTGAGGGCAGGACAGTGCTTTAATCATTTCTATATGCTGAGTGTATTGCCTGGCCTACCATATATTTTGTCCTCGGTGTTTCTTGAAAGAACTAAATGAAATAACTCACATGATGGATGCCCTTCCTCCTATGCGACCTCTCCTAGGGCCAAGTGGCAGGTCTTAGTCTTCCATGATTGTTCTTGTCACACATTACTGGATCCTTATGCTAGGAAGCCACAGGCAGGCCTATGGGGCATCATCAGACCACCCAGTGGGGTCTGACCTTAATGGCGCCAGCTTAGCTGTGGCTGGTTTAGCAGCAGTAGGAGCAGAAGACAGGAGCTGGCATAGCTTGAGGCAGGCAAGGCGGTGGGTCTTTAAAGTCAGGGATGTGCAGGCGCAGAGGGTTGTTTCAAAAACAACCACTCATCACAACGTAAATCTGGCAGGCTTCACCTAAACTCTCACCAGTAGAAGGTGCCCACCAGGCTCTGGGCTACTCTCTGTTACAGCATCTTTGGCTACTGAAGGAAACATCCTAGGATGAGGGAAACAACCAGCAATAGAGGCCTTGAAGAAGTCTGTGGCTGGAGCCGCCCATCCATCACTGTTGCTACAGTTCCTTCCTCTCCTGCAATTGTGAACTGCCTGTGGTTCCTCGCAAGCAGCACGCTGCTCTCACCTCTGTCTCAGGAGCTGGGTGGAATGGGCCTTGGAAGTCTCTGCTCCTAAGACAGAAATGGGGAGTATTCATTTCCTGGAGCCTCTGTGATCCCTCGCTGACTCATCCTACCTTTTCCCCACTATCCCAACCTCCACCCCTCAACTGCGATGTGTGTCCATTCTCTATTTTCCATAGGATTCCGGATTTTCTGTTATCCTAATGGAATTCACAGACCTTCCAGTAAATAGCCAGAGAGTGAGTATTTTCGACTTAGTGCGCCATAGGTGTCTGTTGCTGCTACTCAAGTTGGTTGGAGCAGGAAAGCAATCACAGACGGTGCATAAACGAATGTGCTGCCGTGTTCCATTGAAACTTCATTATAGTTTCCTACTTCTTCCACTTTTTCTGCACTCTCCTATTTTTATAGCTTGAGGCATAATTTCTTATACATTGTTACTGAGTTTTTCTGCTTAAAATGACATGTCACTCTAATCTGAACTTCTCAAGCTAGGAATTGTAGTGCTTTGTCCTTGATTTTGCCCCAAAGTAGAGCTGAGACAAGATCTTGCATGCATGTCATTTGTTTTAGAAACCGGTCCCAAGGGACAAGAGTGGGGCCAGGAGATGTGAATTGGAGGAAGGAGAACCCGTGTAATATCACTGAGCTGATTGATTGTAGGGGCCCCGGGGGCTAAATTCCACGGGGGATCCCCAAGGAGCTGGGTAGAATGGGCCTTAGAATTCTCTGCTCATAAGACAGAAATGGGGAGTATTCATTTCCTGGAGCCATCCATTGGCCAACACGTGCTTCATGTGACATTAACTCTCTCTCTCTGCCAAGTGTATGAGGTGTCAGGATCACTGAACAGACTCCTGCCAATCTCTCATGAGGTTGGGGAAGAGACACCTCCGAAATGAAAGCAAAAGATTCCTCATAGCCCCGAGTCCGGGTGCTGTCAGGTCATGCCCAAGTGGGCTGGCTGCTGTGCCAATGGCAGGGTACAAAGGGGGCTCAGAAGTGTGAGGTGAGGCAGCCTGGAGGAGGCACCCAGTACATGTCACATGCATTGCTGTTGCCTAAGCTGAGAAGCAATGGTTAAAAGGGGAGGTTGGGCACGGTGGCTCATGCCTAGAATTCAGGCACTCTGTGAGGCCCTGGCGGGAGGATTACCTTCGCTCAGGAGTTTGAGACCAGCCTGAGCAAGAGTGTGACTCCCCCATCTCTACTAAAAATAGAAAAAAAAAAATTAGTCAGGCGTGGTAGCATGCACCTGTAAGTTCCAGCTACTTGGGAGGCTGAGGCAGGAGGATCACTTGAGCCCAGGTTGTAACGTGTGCTCTGATGACATCATGTACTTTTCCAGACTGCCCAGGTTTTAATCCTGGTTCTACTCCTTATCATCTGTATAATCCTAGGCAAAATATTTAGCTTCTTTGTTACCTCAGTCCTTCATTTTTAAAAAATTTGAGTTATATTTTATTTTATTTCAGGTTAATATGAGGGTACAAATATTTAGTTTGCATTATTTTAATTTCTAAGGTAAAGTTCCAGTTGTAGTTTAGCCCTTCACCCAGGTGACCCGCTGACACCCTTACTTTGTGCCCATTGGGGGAGATCTCCCCAGTTGCCCTCCATCCTCCCTGTTCCCCCTCTTTGTTAATGTGAGGACAGTACAGTACTACCTTAGAGGACTGCTACAAAGTGAGGGACAAAGTGCTGAGAGAAGGACCGATAGTGAGCGGAACAGATGTTAGTCAATAATGGGCACTTCAGAAATACTCAGGGAAGGATTTTTTTTTTTTTTTTTTGCAGTTTTTGGCCGAGTCTGGGTTTTGAACCCACCACCACCAGCATATGGGGCTGACGCCCTACTCTTTTTTGAGCCATAGGCGCTGCCCTCAGGGAAGGATTTCTAACAGTGGTCTTTTATAAGTCAATGCTTCTATCCTTGTTTATTTAAAAAAATAAAAGACACCCTTCTCCAATTGAACTTGAAAAGCCATGCCAAATTTGGGTCACTTAAATAAAGCCTTTTCACTAAAAAGTGAAAAATAAGAAAACAGAAAATGAGGAAAAAGACACAAAAAGCTAACTTACTGCTGTTATCATAATTGGGAGTGACGTTAGTCTCTGAACTTCCTGGTGCCCAAAAAAACAAGGGGCATAAGATGAGGTGCATAATTCTCATTATCTGATAAAAGAAAACATGGTATTTTTTCTAGAGAAATACTTCCTTCTTTCTCACATTAAATTCTAAAAAAGAATTTAAAGGAAATTTACTAAGAAGCCTGGAACAATGAAACCAAAAAAGATAGAAGGAGCCAGGAAATAGGCTTTGCTTATTTTATCCCTGACCAGCAGTTGGTACATGTGGACACTCAGTGAATGAATGAATGAATGAATAATAGGGAGTGTTTTCAGTAGCAGATTTTCTTAGGAGCCAATATCCTGCCTCCAATGATTAGCATAAAAGAGTGGCTGTGATGGTCGGGTCCTGGGCCCACATGGACAGAGGTTAGCGGGGTCTGCGCTGGGGGCAAGTTTGGGGATGGGGCGAGAGCAGCTGGGGGTCTGCCGTTCCTCTGCTTGCTCAGACTGCGGGTCTGACCTGTGCCAGCCTCTGCTGCTTCCCTGGTCTAGCAGTATCTTTTCCCCTGTCCTTCTCACTTAGACTTAATGAGCAGATTCTTTCTACACTCTCCCCAAGCGAGCAGGTGAGAGCCAGGCCATGTTCCTGTGTCCCTGAGGCAGGGTAAGGTTGTCCCTCCTGGGGTGGCCTGGAGCTGTCCAGTCAGGCAGACGTCTCTCCGGGCCTGGCCTTTATCTCTCCTGCAGAGCAGAAGCTCTGAGACCCCAGACAGGGCCACATTTCTGCTGTGGCGTGTTTGGTTCTAGAGACTGGAGTTAACACATGGATACTCTGTCAGTATGAAGGCCTTCGTTAAAATATCATGATCTGTCTCCTTGAGCCCAAGGAAATCTCATTATAAATAAAGTAATGGCATTTGTGGTTGTGTTCTATAACCCACAGGCTCAGAAATACATGGATACGGTGTGCCTGGGAAGTTGGGCTGTTAGATTAATACATTGTGTGAAAATTGGGGCCGGAGGTCACCACTCTCCTGATACACAAATCTCCTTGTGAGAATCTCATTTCATTCAGACTATCAGTGAGATTAGAAATACTCTAATTATCCCACTGAAATTAAATTACTTTATGTTAGGGTGACATAATGAACAACCATAAAGAGGATATATGCAACCTATCATCTTATTAGTCACAGCAAGACCAGACCATACACTAAAAGGACCTTAGTGATTATTGTCAGCTGTCCCCGTCACACAAAAGAGGCTGAGCGAAAGAGGAAAAAGGCTGTTCTTGTGTTTCTCCTCAACAGATGTTGGCTTGGGTTCTTGGGCCATGTTGCTAAGTTTCTCTACAAAGGTGTGCCCTGGGTCATTTAGAAGGAAAGCTCTAAAACATCTACTGTTGTAGAGATAGTCTGTTTCTACTGTTGTAGGGACAGTCTCTGTTTCTACTGTTGTAGGACAGTGTCTGTTTCTACTATTGTAGGGACAACATCCCTGTTGTCTCATGGGTCTCATGACTTAAAGGACAGGGTCAGGTATCCATTGTCCTTCACTTCTTTATTCCAGAAACCTTCATTGTACCTGTCAAGTGATGCAACTCTGTTATTAGCTCATGCTCCGCCTCCACAGAAAGGCTAACCTCTATTGACTATAATTGTTAAAGTAAATAATGTCACCTGCTACAGTGAGTCATCCCCAAATCTCAGTGACTTATCATAATAAAAGTATTTCTTGTTGAAATCTCCAGGTAGTGCAAATCTGTGCACACATGTATGTGTGCATGTGGGTATGTTCACACATGTGCCTGTGTGCATGTGTGGGTGGCACTCTGTTCCATGCAGTCATTTCAGAACCCACCTTGTGCCCTTCCTTCCTTCTAGGTCAGAGTTCTCAACAGTAGCATTATTGACATTTGGAGCTGGATAATTCTTTGTTGTGGGGGCTGTCCTGTGCATTACAGGATATTTGGCTGAATCCCTGGCCTCTACCTACTAGATTTCAATAGGACATGCTTCCAGTTGTGACAACCAAAGATGTCTCCACACATTGCCAAATGTTGCTGGGGGAGAGGGGCAACATGGCCCCTGGTTGAGACTGCTGCTCTAAGTCAATGGAGCCTTCCCCATTCATCATGGAGATAGGGCTATAGAGAAAATTCTGCAGGAGGTTTTCATGGGCCAGCCCTGGAAGCAGCCATATCACTTCTCACCACACTCCACTGGGCCAGAGTCACACAGTCTCACTTAACTGAAGGGGTGGCTGGAAATTTCTATTCATGTTCTTCAGGAAGACAAAGGAAGTGGAGTTTGTTAAACATGTGTCATTCCCTGCCACTCTGATAAACCAAGAATAAGCCCAGGATACACCAGAACCTGAGATTTCCTAATTCCCTTACTGGCACCTAAAGCCTTCAAGGCTGCTGACTGCCACCACAGGTGCACACGTGAATTTGCCTTTGCATCTCTCTACCTTCATCTCCCAATCAAGAACCATTTCTCTTGCTTTTCATTTGTGCAGAACCCTGATTTCTAACTAAACAATCAAATCCATGCTGATGTGGGGTGAGGCTGCTACTGGGCTCATGAGCACCCCCTTCTGGGTAGCATAATGATGACTTTTGTTGTTTTTGTTTTTTTGGAGACAGGGTCTTGCTCTATCACTCAGGCCTAGAGTGCAGTGGCATCATCAGAGCTCACTGTAACCTCATACTCTTGGACTTAAGCCATCCTCTGGCCTCAGCCTCTCTGGATGGCTGGGATTACAGGCTGGTGCCACCACGTTGGCTAAGTGAACTTTTAACTGAAACAGAGGGAGGGTGAGCACATGAGCCACTGGCAGATTGGGGAGAGGGGAAGGGCTGGTTTCTGGGGGTGCTGTATCTACATGGCCAGGATTGTAATAAATTTAAAAAACGTACTGAGAACAGTTTAACAATACTATCACCTTAGGTAAATATTTTAATTAAATAATTAGCAAATGTGAAAGAACAAACTGAGTACACTGTATTTTAACTCTTAGGTAATTAATTACCACAAAAAGTTGAGCCGTAGTTGTTGGAATATATTCAGTTTGGTTCACTGGGTAACCTGCTATCTTTCTCATCACTAGTTCATAAGGATGTTGCAACTATAAGTTTGGTTTATTTTAATCATTATTATTGTTTTTAAGAGCACATACTTGAACTTTCACAGCAGAGGGTATGTAGACAGAAATAGTTGTAAAGAGGACACAGGTGGGTGCTGACGAGCCCAGTATTGAAGTCAGTACCTCAGTGCTTTGGCTGTGCCACTGGGTAGTTCCCGGAGAGGTGAAGGGATGTGCTGCCTGGCTCACCAGCTTACTACCCAGACCACATCACACCTTCCAAATTATGCTTCTACTAGGTAATGCTGTCAGGGAAAGAGCTTTGGCTGGGCCATTGACCTTGTGATTCTGGGTGCGTCAGGTCAGGGTCAGCAAGGCTTTGAACACCTACTTTCCTTGAAGGACTTTTGGCAAACAGTTACTGGCCCCCCTGCTCCAATATGACATGCATGATACAGCCAGAGAGAGATTTTCCAATTGGATGAGAACATCTTTCCACCCTCACCCCCATCCATGGCATGTGATTTGCATTTCAGACAAAGACAAAACTCCTATGAGGCCCTACAGGATCTGACCCTTCTTTGGGCTCCCTTTGCTCACTAAGCTTAATGCTTACCAGCCCTGTCCTCACCCTGAAGCTGCCCTACAGGGCTGTGCCCATGCTGTGCCCTTTGCCTAGTGCTTGTCCCTTCCCTCTCTGTTTAGCTCTTCCTTGCCTTTTAGCCTCTTCCTTGGGGTGGCTTCCAGATGCCCAGAACAGGTTTAATTTCCTCTCCCAGGCTCTCTCAGGAACCCTCACAAGTACAGCATTGTCATAATTTCAGTTGTATATCCATTGTATTATTTGAGCATGGCCTGGGCTCCATTATGGGATTGAAAGCTCCATGAGAGCCCTGAGTCCTAGTCCTGCTCACTGCTGTAACCCAACGCATGGCCTGGTGTCTGGCACAGAGCAGGTGCTAATACTTTCTCCTTCCATAAATATATTAATCATTTAGGTTGTAGGGAAATATCAGTCAATCAGGCTTGACCCTGAAATGCAACCTGCTTGATTTACTATACAGCTGCCAACAATTTGAACCTGAGCCCCACAGTCACTAAGAGTGCCCCCGGGAAATCCAAGTTGGTCAGTGAAGACAGCGTGGCATTCAGCAGGTCAATATATCTTTGTCAGCTTGACTTCATCATTTCTATTGGAAATCTTACTGGACCTCCCCCCCACCCCCCAGCAAACCTGTAGCCTTTCAGAGCCTTTTATTAAAAGGCATGTACCCGGGCAATCCATGCGCAGCTGGCAACCCTGAAGAGCCTGACTGGGGTACCACAGCCTAGTTTGCAGGTAGATAGTCTGGGCTGGGGGAGGAGAAGGTTACTAACCAAGTAGCAGTGATTCCAGAGCTCTGAGTTGAATAATTCCCTTCCCTGTTTATAGGATGGGGGAGAGTTGTCTGCGAATTTCTAGATGTGGAATTCGGAGGATGGTTCAGCAGCCCCATGAGAGCCCCAGCCTCTTATGATTCATGGCCTGTGGCCACCTCTCAGCTCTGAACAGAGTGAGGTATGAAGTCATTTCCAAAGCAGCGCCTATGAAATTCCATTACACGGTGCTTTTCAATTTAAGGGGAAAGACCTTTGCTGAAACTAATTTGCAGTTGCTTTAATCACGGAGCTGGGAGATGGCAGGCTTTTCCAGCGCGCTGCGGATAAAAAGGCTCACACTGGTTTTGCAGATTGGGCCCCCTTCCCCTGCTCTCACCTCGGCTCCTGAATTCCTTCTGTGGTTGTTGTACATCCCCTAATTTTTGCAATTTTAGAGACAAAAAGGAAGTAATTATATTCATTCCTCCTGGTGAATGTAAATGTTTTGGAATCGGAGCCCATTCAAAAACACTCAGAGTTGAATCATAGCAAATAGGATGTGCTCCAAGAGGGGGGTCATCCAGGGTGTTTATTCTCCCCTGCCAGCCTCCCAGGCACTTTCTCATGGCTTCCTTTGTTCTGGGATTCACTGATAACCACTGGAATTTTCCTCCTTCTAAAGAAGGGCGGTTAGGAATGGTAGAAAGCACTTGGTTGGGAGTCAGGAAACTGGGTCTGTTCTGTTTAGAACAGTTAGTTCATTAAGCCTTTCTGGGCATCTCAGTTACCAAGTGAAGGTGATAACACTTGCCCCAAAGATCACATGGGGCCTGGGGGTGGGGGGAAGGTTGGTGGGATGAAGTGTGTGAAAGCATCTGAGTTCTGCTCAGAGGCATGAGGCTGTTAGGGAGTTGGTGATATTGATTCATCCAGTGATATTTCTTGGATAGCAGTTGTCTTAGTCAAAAGACCTCCTTGCTGACCAAAACACTCTCCAGGGTAAATTTCACAGCTACTTGAAATCCCTTGGGATGGGAGCTCTGTGGCTCCTGGAGTCTTCTGCGGAACAGAAAGATTCAGGAAAGAATCAGACCCTGACTCAGCCATTTTCAGTCATCCATATTTAGCACATATTTATAAGATAGCTATTAGTTTCCTGGGAAATGAGAATAAAAAGAGACAGGGATGTGGGGATGGGTAGGTTTTATGGGTGGACAGTTCTGTTGTGGGGGCCAAGCCGGGAGTGGTTATGAATATTTTTAGAGCATGGCTTTGTCACACTGTGCTCAACGCAGGCTTGGGTAAGCCAAGGCACATCAGGTCCAGGAATAAACATTTTATTTGTTTAGTGAAGTTTAACCATTCTTGGGGGCTGTTGGTAGCTGAACACACACCTTCTCTCTGCAGGATACTCCTCCCCACCAACATTCACAGTGGGGAAGCTGAATACTCCCTTGTTTTCCCAGCTTCCTTTGCAGCGAGGAGACCCAGGCTTTGCTGGCGCACCTCCCAGGCTGTGGGTCAGCCGCTGCTGATGGGCTGAGGTGGAGACTGAGCACAGTCCATCCTGGCAAGAGTGGTGGGCCTATGGCAACCCCGTCCCATCTGTGGGGCCAGCTGTGACCATTACGGTGCTGGTGAACAGAGTGTGTATAGAGAGAGCAGCCGTGGCGTGGCAAAGTTTTCTTCAGAGGATTAGCTCTGTGATGTGATTTGGGGTGTTATTCCTGGCAACATAGGATTTAACCTCACCTGGAGATCTGTGGGTGCTCCAAAATCCTTTTGTTAACAATAACACCTTTTACTTCCTAAATTAGCCAGAGTTCATTTCTATGGATTGCGACTAAAAATCCTAATTAAGACACATACACCTGTCTCATATGCTTTAATCCTCACAATGACCCTACGAAGAACTGTATCCATGACTTGGATTTTGATAATGAAATTGACCGGGGTGGGGCAGGGTTCACGCGAGGCTGAGTAGCAGAGGAGATATTTCAGAGTAAGGCAGGGCAGGGTAGGGGTGAGAGTGCTGAGGGAGATGTTCATCGCAGCATCAGGGCTGGGGTGTGGCCTGAGTGAACTGGTACAGGAGGAGGAGCACTGGATACGCCTGAAGCAACAAAGTGATATGATGATGACGGTGGTATCTGGCTAGGGAGAGGAAAGACCAAGCCCCAGTTCTTCCAGAGCCTTGTGCTCCTTATAATGCTACATTCCACAGGTGCTATAGAGCAGCCAAAGTTTTCTGAGCCCTCTCTAGCCTTATTTTGCAAGAGCTCAACTAAGTCCCTTTTTACTGCAGTGGAAATTTTCTGTCTCTCGTGTTTTTCAGCCCCAGCAGCAAGAGGTAAGAGGCACCCAGGCCCTAGCTGGTTTGCAGAGGTGCCCGCAAGGGAAACTGATGTGAGTGGAAGGAACAGAATGGTTTTATGTTCCCGCAGGAGACTTGAAGATTGGCCTGTGTAGTGTGGTTCGGAAACAATCTTTGGGTTTTGAAGATCTGGGAGGTAGTTGGTGGTTATAGTGAGTGCTGCAGGGAATCCTTCCTCCCCTCCTCACCCAAAAACTTCTCAAAATTCTGCAGTGAAACACATACTTGGTGAACTTTTGGGCTGGTGCAATAAAATAACCGAGGAGTTCTAAGGAAGAATGCAGTTGACGGTCAGGCTGCAGCAGCGGCAGTGAGGAACTGTCAGTTTCGCGAGGCGGGAATGACTGTGTGGCTTCTGCAGTCAGACATGAACTTCTTTAATAAAAAACATCCAAAGACAGCACTGATCTTGGAGTATGTCACGTCACACCTGTAAACCCAGCACTCTGGGAGGCTAAGGTGAGTGGATTGCTTGAGCTCAGGAGTTCAAGACCAGTCTGAGCCAGAGAGAGACCCTAGCTCTAAACATAACCGGGAGTTGTGGCAGGCACATGTAGTCCCAGCTGCATGAGAGGCTGAGGCAAGAGAATTACTTGAGCCCAAGAGCATGAGGTTGCTGTGAGTTAGATGCCATAGCACTCCACCAAGGGTGGCTAAATAAAATAAAATGGTAAAATAACCACCAGTCATAGAATATGTAATTGTTTTTCCTTGCTTTCATTAGAAATTGAATTTCATTGGTCCATGGGATATATTTTTAAAGAAAGTTCCACTGGCTGTCTTAGTGGTTCTCATTGGCAACAGTGACATCTGTGTGCCAGGCTTTCAGCTGGGCCTTGAGGTTGGCCAGTTCAGTGGTCTGGACTCTTGGTCACACTACTCACCTCCCAAACTCCGTGCCTATGCCCTGGTTTCTGAACTGCTTTGAAATATAAAGTCAGGGCTAAGAAGTACAAGAATAGAATAGTTTCAAGAGCCACTTTGGGAAGAACAGCTCCTGTGGCAAAGACAAATGGGAGGCAACCTAAGAATAGTATACTTTAGTTATTTCCTGCTTCTGCCGCTGTTTTCCTTAGTCCTCTGTACACAGGGAAAAGCATACAGATAAAAGATGGTTAAGGGTTCTCTGTATTTCTAATATGCTGTGTAAGCTTTAGATCATGAGGAAGGCGTCGGATAGGGATGCCACGCCCTGGGAGAAGGGAGGTCTTTGTTCTCGGTCTGTTGGGTGATGGTTATAGGTGCAAATGCTGGAGCAAACTGTCTGGGTCCGAATCATAGGGCAAAGGACTTGGTTTCCCCATGCCTCAGTTCCCTTATCTGAAAATGAAGGTCATGAGGGTACTGATCTTTTTTTTTTTTGAGACAGCCTCAAGCTGTCACCCTGGATAGAGTGCTGTGGTATCACAGCTCACAGCAACCTCCAATTCCTAGGCTCCTGCTTCTGCCTCCCAAGTAGCTGGGACTACAGGAGCCCGCCACAATGCCCGGCCATTTTTTGGTTGCAGCTGTCATTGTTGTTTGGCGGGCCCAGTCTGGATTCGAACCCGCCAGCTCAGGTGTACGTGGCTGACGCCTTAGCCTGTTGAGCCACAGGTGCCGAGCCGAGGGTACTAATCTTAAAGGGTTCTTATGAAAAGCACTTAGAAGAATGCCTGCTACATATAATAAGGCAAGGTCAGCTGTCAGTGCTGTTATTAGTAGACCTACACTCACTGTTGTTCTCTAAGGCTGCAGATAGTGCCAGACACCTGCTGGTGCAATTTCAGCGGCCTTAAACGTCCTCCTTTCCAAGTCACATGTCATGCCCCCTTCCATTAGCTTGGAAACCACCTTTAGAGGTTCCCTAATAAAATCCCCATTTCCCTATGAGAGGAGCCCCTTTTCCAGCTCTTGCTAGAAGACTCTCCAGGGGGAAGGCCCCATCCCTAATGATTCTGAGGGATGCCACATAAGTACCTGGCTTGGGAACAGGGCAATAGCTGATCCAAGTGGCCGATGCCACCACCTGAAGGGGCCAGTTTGCTCTGTAGGTTGGAATTTGGGATCTTCTCCTTCATGTGGTGTCTTCCTCAAGGAGGGAACAGGAACTGATTTCTCCTGCATTGCTGGAGATTCCCTAAGTTAATCTTTCTGGTTGCTTCTCTGTACATTCAAGTGGAAAGTTTCATTTTTCTAACATCTTTCCCCCTATGATGTCACTTGAATTTTGCAAAGACCCCGTGAGGTGAGAAGACAGATATTATTGTTTCCTTGGAGGAAAGCAAGACACAGAGAGGTTAAGTAATCAGTCCGGAGTCACACAGGTCATTCATTGAGAACCTAAGCTAAATTTCAAGTTTGTTTTCACTCTGCCACAGTGGTTTCCAGAGGTTGGGAGTCATTGCACGGTGCTGAAGTGACCCTCCCAGGTGCCTTCGAGCACCGACCATGTTGATCCTGACCATACACAGTCTTTGAAGTGGGTAAAGTGCCCAAGAGTCTGCTGCTTACTTACAAGGGAGCCTTCCCTTGTGTGGAAAGAAATGATCAACTGTTTCATAATCATCATGCTTCTAGCCTGCTAAGTCTAGAAAATGCTGTCTGCGGAAGTTCAGACCACTGATAAGGGTGCCATGGGATCTGAGTTCCAATCCTAACTTTGCCTATGAGAGGTATCACTTTGGGGGGATTAATTTAGCATCTCGAGGATTCCATTTCTTCATCTTTAGAATGGGAAAAGAAGTAGCCCTACCTCACAGGCTTGTCCTGAGAATTCAGCCAGACAGGCATTGTAAGAGAGATGGAAGACAAGTTAGGAGGATGTAGTGTGGTGAGGACAGTCTCCAGGAGGGAATGGGAACAGGCACGGATATTGCTGGAAAGCCACAGGGAAGGAGGATTGGCTTTCTTGACAGGGGGCCTTTGGAGACACGCACAAGGCCTCTTTTATTGGGCACACCTCCCACGGGAGGGGGCTGAAGGGCAAGTGCAAAACTGAAGAAATTGAGATACATAGCAGGGACAGCTCTTTCTAAAAATGCTGTTGTTCTTGGAGGCTGAAGTGGGAAGATTGCTTGAGGTCAGGAGTTTGAGACCAGCCTGAGTGAGAGTGAGAACCTATCTCTACTAATGATAGAAAAAGTTAGCCAGAGGTGGTGGTGCACACCTGTAGCCTCAACTGGGAGGCTGAGGCAGGAGGATTGCTTGGAGTTTGAGGTGATACTGTGATACCATTGCACTCTAGCTGAGGCAACAGAGCAGGATTCTGTTAAAAAGAAAGAGAGAGAGAGAGAGAAATACAATTAAATTCAACTCGGAGGTGAGGAGGCAGGAGAGAGGGTGTGCTGGCAACTAACAGGCACAATATAACAGTATATGGCAGCCTCCTTGGTACCGGACACAACTACAACT
>CAUYON010099380.1:0-14582 GCA_963573935.1 Arctocebus calabarensis
TCTTTATATAGTGATCAAGAAAATGCCATGAAGGCTATCTGTAACAGTACGATCAAAATATTTCTGAATGTATATGAAGCACATCGTGCCCTATGATTGCACCAATGTACACAATTATGATTCAATAAAATTACAAAAAAATTTAAAAAGTTAAAAAAAAAAGAAGAATAAAGTGAGATGAATCATACTACCCAGTTTTAAGACTTACTGTCAAGATACACTAGTGATTGACATACTGTGGTATTGGAAAAGGACAGATATGTAGACTAATGGAATGGAACAGAGAACTGAGAACTGGATCCATCAGACAATATGACCTAGTGATTTTTGACAAAGATACAGAGGAAATTCAACAAAGAATAGTATGTCAACAAATCATGTTGGCACATTGGACATCCATAGGCAAAAAGACATTAACTTTGACCTAATCTTAATCCCTTATACAAAAATTACCCCACAATAGATCACAGATATAAATAGAAAATGGAAAAGTATAAAAATTTTAGAAGAAAGCATAAGGAAAAAATCTTGATGACCTGGTGTTAAAAAGTTCTTAGACATGACCCCAGAAATAAGATCTATAAAATAAAAACTTGATATTGAACTTTATCAAAGTATTAAAAGCTTCATGAAAGATACAGAGAAGGAAAGGAACAAATTGGAAGAAAATATTTGCAAATCGCCTAACAAAGGCACGCATCCAGAATATATAAAGAACTCTCCAAACTCCACAGTGAGAAAACAAACAATGCATTTAAAAACAGCAACAAAACAAGCAAAAGGCAAACACTTCACCAAAGAGGATATATAGATGCAAATAAGCACATGAAAAAATGTTCAACCTCATTAGACAGTGAGTGGTAAATGCAAATTAAAACCTCAATTAGATACAGTTACATACCTACACTTTATGGCTGAAATAAAAAACACTAGCAACACCAAGCACGCAGGAGAACACAGAGCAATTAGAATTGTCACGCATTTTTGGTGGGAATGTAAAGTGGTACAGTCACTCTGGAAATAAGTTTGGCAGTTTCTTACAAAGTTAAATATACACTTACCGTATGACCCAGAAATCTCACTCCTGGGTAGTTACCCTAGAGGGCATAAACGTTTGTACACAGCTCTGTCTGTAATCGCCACAAACTGGAAACAACCCAAATGGCCTAATTTAACAGGTGAGCACAACAGAACACCAGTCATGGAGAAAAAGGCGATTGGCGTCAACCTGGAGGACTCTCAAAGGCATGCAGCTGAGTGAAGGAAGCCAGTATCAAAGGTTACGAAGGCAAGATGCCATTTATGCGACATTCGCAGGAGGACTGACTATAGTGGGCATATCAGTGGTTGCCAGAGAGGTGAAAAGCAGGGGAGAAGCTGTGACAACAGAAGAATGGCACTGGAGAGATCTCTGTAGTGATGGAATTGTTCTGTATCTCGACTGTGGTGGTAGATGCAAAGAAGGTGTGTGTGTTAAAATTCACGGAGTCGGACACACACGAAATAGTCTATTGTATCTTATGTTAACTAAAAAAATAAAAGAACATTCGGTGGAATTCTGTGTCCTCCCCTATCAAATCAATCTACTCTGTCCTCTGTGCCTCTGTCTGACCCTGGAGACCTTCCATAATGTGTTTCCCCATGTCACGTGTTTCTCTCACTGCCCTGTGAGCAAGTGGTGTCCCCCTACTGTCCACCGGCCATCCTTCTATGAACAAACATTACTGATGGCCTATAAAATGCCAGCCACGATGATAGCCTTGGCCTTGGGTGTGCAAGCTCTTTTCAGCTATTATATCCTCTCTTTTCCTTTTTATTCTAAGTAAGTGTGACCTGTTTTGTCATTCCTGGCCATTCTTACAACCCAGGATGATCTCAACCCTCCCATGCTCTGTCATCTGTAGCACTGAATCAACGCTATCTGTTGTTGTACTGTTTTTGTTGCATTTCTCCAACTAGATTTGGATCTCCTTAAAGGTAGGGTGTTTTTTTTTTCTTTTGTTATTGTGTTGTTTTTTTTCATTCGGACCTGAAATGAGCAAAATAGTTCTTTGAGTAAGTGCCCAATAAACACATCACTCGGTAATCCATGCACTAGCTTTGTAGTGAATGAGTAGATGTTAATCCTATGAAACCCAGTCCCGAATTAGAAGTAATAGCTTTGCATTCTCTTATTTCTCATTCCTCTTCTATTATGTCACTTAACGATTTATAAATGCTTCATCTTTCCTTCTTAGTTAACAACTATCTTGGTGTATTCACATTTCCCTTTACACCCTCTAACCTTCTCTGATCTTTAACTTTCAGGGACCAGGATATTTCCTGTTTCTTATTCTCTGACTTGCAAATACTGACATTCTTAATTTAATTCTACCATTTTCCCTGATGGTTCATACCTTGCAATGCCTACCTCCTCATGATTTTATTTGCACTTTTTAATCCACATTGGTCATTTTTCCTTTTCACTTGTTTACAGCCAGATGGTAAGAGTAATATTGGAGCATTATGATCTGTTTACCACTTTATTCTTGAGATCAGTGTTAAAATCCAGAGCTTCTGGATTCCTCCGCCCACTGCTGTCCTCGGCTCCTGCCCTTCGTCTCCTTTATCTCCCATGGGTCCCTGTGGCTGGAAGGCCATGGTAACTGCACGACCACAGAGAGGGGAAATGCTCCTTCTTAGAGTAGCTAGAAAAGCACCAAGAAATGGGATTGGGGGTTCTCAATTTTATTTTTAACCATCATCTTGGTTAAATCTGGATGCTCAGATGCTTCTCACAATTTTCATGCCTAAAATGTCCTGGATTTAAGCAGTGTCTTTGCAGCTAAGCATGGCCATTTCTGTTTTATGGAGGAGGTTTGACCAAAAGCAAATGGTAGATAAAATCGGTCCGACCAAGACAGAAGCAACAGAAGCAGAGGAAAGCAGAGACTCCTAAAGAAGATAGAGCTATGTCTCCCAGGCAAGCAGCCAACACTGTCCTCTGAGAAGTAACTTACTTCTCTGCGTATTCATCAGCAATGTTAGCAGAAAAACCAGTGAAAAACATGTCTACGTCTCGTGATAAGCCAGAATCCACTCACTTCCTAACGTCCACCACAGAACAAAGCAATAAAAACACAACAACCCTGTGTGCAGCCATGTTGGTGGCTCTGGTGACCGAGAGCCACAGCTGAAGGCCACTTTGGCACCAGCAGAGGGAACCCTCAATTCACTACGAGGACACTATGCTGATAGGTGAATCAAGCAACAGAGTAAGGAATGACCCTTTATCAGGAGGGGCGTGTTGCAGCCAGAGACAGATGACCCGTCATGCCCAGGACACTAACCAGGAGCTTTGCAGATGGAATGGTTTCACTTCTTTAGCCCATACACCTAAGGGCTTATTTAAATTGTAAAATTAAATTTTCTACAACTATGTCATATTATTACCTTCAATAAGAAAAAGACGTCATGTCTAACCCAATTCCAATATAAATCTCTATTGTGTATCTTCCTAAATTTGCCTATTGCCTTTGTATTAAAACAGTAGCAATTCAGAAGGTTCTAAACACACCCAGTGCCGGGACTTTGGTAGGAGGAGTCGAGCAACCTCTGCTATAGGTGGGAGGGGACCTCATGGCGTGAAATGATCAGATTTGGGACTGAGGAAATTAAGAGGGATCCTGATTAAGGAGAGGAACTGGGCCTGTGCTCATTGGTTCATTTATTCACTCATTCAGTGAATATTCTTGAGTGTGTAAATACTTGGAAGGATATAAAGTCAAACAAGACACAACCCTACTCTCAAGGTATTTCCAGTCTGGAGAGGAGATCAAATAGGTCTTAGGACTCCTCAGAAGGTGCACATGGAAACTCACACCACTTTCTCTTCAAGCAGGGAACCTAATAAGTCAAATATTTTTTAATTAAAAACACGTAATGTCTCCCCAAAGCAAGAGAACATCTCTATGGAACAGGAGTAGAACAGTGAGGGATGCCCTTCTGGACTCTGGAATGGGAACCTGTCAGAGTTACTGGGAGGTCTGTGGGTGCAGTGGAACAGGCCTTGCGTTTCCCAGTTCCGGGCTTGGAGTTGGGCTGGCTCTTTGATACTAAGGGCCAGGAAAAGGTGCCCTTTCTAGGGACAGGACCTGGAATAAGTTGCTGCTCTGGCTGGGGGCTGTGACCAATAACCAGCAGCTGCTTGCAGTGGCAAGAAAGAGAGACTGTCCTCGTAGTCGGACATAGCACCCAGAAGCACATGCTGGCCAAGAGGCTGGCTCAGCCATTCTCCCGGGGACAAACCCCAATTGCCCACAGAAAGCTGAATTGTTCTGAATGTCGACCTCAGCCAGGTGAGGGCCACCACAATTTCCCAGGCAAGGAGAAATGAGCAAGGGAAGAAGGGCAAAAAAACTTCAGGAAAAAGAAAGGAAATTTCCAGGGTGGCACCTGTGGCTCAAGGAGTAGACCCCATATACCGTGGGTGGCAGGTTCAAGCCCGGCCCCGGCCAAAACTGCAAAAAACAAAAAAAAAAGAGGAAATTTCCACTCAAAATGACATTGTAATTAAAATTTAAAACATAGAAAAAAAAAACTTGTGTTATAAATGCTAGCCAAAATGCTCAGCAAAATCAGAGAATTCCTATGTCAGAGATAATACAGTCATCTGAAAAACATGCTATGTTCTTATTATCAATTTAGTACAAACCCCAGTGTGCTAAAGAAAAACAAATCTCCAGAAATAATAAGTGGAAGGAGGGGATGATGAAACAAAAGCAGGTGGACATGAAAAAGAACCAGGAGATAAAGGACAAAACAGACACCTGTAGCCAAAAGGGGGCCTCTTTCCCCTGCCCGCCTGTAGGGCCTTTGCTCTGGGGCAGTGTTTATGCCTAGCTTCAAGCAGCACATTTAAATCTCTTGTTCACACTTTACTGGCTGAAGGTTATAAATGTTTTATGAGCCGCTGAGCTTGCAGCATTACTATTTCATTAGCAGGTTGAATATCTTTTCTCCATAGCTGTATTACTAGCGCAATTGTTCTTTCCCTTAAAAATGTTAACTCATTTGTTGTGGAATGGCAGCTGGCAGAACTGGCAGGATCTAAGTAACTGTTCAGACATGGCCTGGCTTATTGCAAAACTAGGCTGAATGGAGCTAGGACTGTTTGTTTGTTTGTTTTGGATTGACCTACAAATGATATAGGGAGAGAAAGGGGTTTTTCATACTCTTAGCAACTTGATGTAATACAGTTCTTTAGGACTCAGTCTGTGATTGCTAAGCAGTATTATATTCAAATTCTGGCAGCAATCCAAACAATCAGTTATGAATTTCCACGGGCACATATGAGGGTGAAGTATGAAAGCTAGAGAATGAAATTAGTCAGATGACCCAGGACAGGCCACTTAACTGTTCTGAACATCAGTTTCCCCATCTGTCCTGTCTCTGACATTTCTTACTTTACCCTTTCTCCAAGTAAGTTTCAGAAGTAAAAAGGAGAGAAATTATCTCATCTAGAAAACTCGAATAAGGCTAGGCTTCTTGTCTTCCATAGCAAAAGAATATGTGATCAAGAAGCTCATGGAGTAGGGATGGCAAATGCCCCCACCAGCTTCCCACATCTCCGTTCATTCTACCTTCTCTTAGAGGACTGTGCTATGCATCTCCACTGCTTTTTTTTTTTTTTGAGACAAAGCCTCAAGCTTTCGCCCGGGATAGAGTGCTGTAGCATCAAAACTCACAGCAACCTCCAACTCCTGGGCTCAAGCAATTCTCCTGCCCCCACCTCTCAAGTAGCTGAGACTACAGGCACCTGCCACAATACCCAGCTTTTTTTTTTTTTTTTTTGAGACAGAGCCTAAAGCTATCGCCCTGGGTAGAGTGCGTGGCATCACAGCTCACAGCAACCTCCAATTCCTGGGCTAAAACGAGTCTCCTGCCTCCGCCTCCCAAGTAGCTGGGACTACAGGCACTTGCCACAATGCCCAACCATTTTTTTGGTTGCAGCCATCATCGTTGTTTGGCGAGCCCAGGCTGGATTCGAACCCACCAGCTCAGGTGTATGTGGCTGGCACCTTAGCCGCTTGAGCCACAGGCACTGAGCCCATCTCCACTTCTTGACTTTAAGAGCTTCTTCTCAGGTTCAAACCCAAGTGCAATTGTTATCTTAAGTCTGAAGACTTTTTAAACTAAACCCTTTCTCTCTCACACATAAATCAAATGGGAATAATCTCTTTATTGCTGTTCGTAAGTATGAATCCATCTATTCACTCATCTATTCACTCAACAACCTTCTACTAAATATCTACTATGTACCATGGCATTGAAGATAAAAGTATGAACAGAATTCTGCCTGTATCCCTAGGTTCACGTACCTTCTTTTCCACATTGTATAGTATTTGAGTTCCCTCTTTATTGAATCCATTTTTTATCTCAGTACTTACTGTTGTCTAGCACACAGTAGTTGTTCAAAAGATATTTTCTAAATTTAATGAAAAAGGTGAAGTTAAGGAGGAAGGTCCTCATCCTACAGATTATATCCATGGATAATACATTGCAAGACCTCCAAAGATTTGTGTCAAAAAGGCCCTTCAGGTGCTAGGAAATCTTTTTCGTTTTTAAATCAAATCAAATCAAATTTCTTGAATTTATTAATTCAAGAAATTTTTTTAAGGTTTTTCCCTGTGCCAAATTCTGTGTTAGACATTAAAGATAAGCTAAATAAGCAACATATATATGTGTGTATAACCATATATTTTATGTATACTATATGTAGCATACACATTACTATATAGATATATCAGTGTCTGTATTTATGTGGAATAGTTTTATATATATATGTATATACATATTTATATAGTAATGGCAAGTCTTATTTTTTTGGAGGCAAGTGTCTAGGCTAGAATTCAATGGCTTCATCATAGCTCACAGAAACCTTAAACTCGTGGGATCAAGTCGTCCCCTGACCTCAGCCTCCCAAGTAGCTGGGGCTATCGGTGCACACACTGTGTCTGGCTAATTTTTTAATTTTTTGTAGAGATGAGGGTCTCGTTATGTTGCTTAGCCTGGTCTCAAACTCTTAGCCTCAAGCAATCCTCCTGTTTTAGCCTCCCAAAGTGCTAGGACTATAGACCCGAGTCACCACACTCAACCAAGTATTCTTATTATTATCATTATTACATGGAAAACCTATAACTTGTCTTGTCCCTTGACACTAGAGTTATGACAGCAGTCCATTCTGTTGCAACTAAGAGCTCAATCACCTGCCTCTCCTACTAGACCAGCGCTCTGTGAAAGACCGTGTCTCCCAGCATAATGCTCAGTAAGAATGAATGAATCTACTGCCATTATTTTAAATGCCTAAGACTCGTGAAGATATTTGCTTATGTCTTAAAAAAAGATCCCAATTTTTTTCTGTGAAATGGCATGCGGTAAACAGGAATGCACTGGAGCAGGCCAGCCTAAAGCTTTGGATTTGTTTTTACATGTATTAAAACTTCAGGATTTTATGGTAATTTAAATAAATTTACAGTAAGTATGGTCCTAGGATAAAGAGATCATTGGAAAGTTTCTTCTGTATAAAGGAAAAGTTAACGTAGGAAAAACCATAGCTTTGAGCTTGTCCATGTCATAGAGTTTATCTGTTTCTATCTTATATTAATTTTACGCTGTCATTATAAGCATATTACCTGTCACTCTTGATCCAGGAACATTTATTAAGACTCATTATCAAGAGATGAAGCAAAAACACTTGATATAATAAGACCAGGCCCTCTAAAGCAAAAAGATTCAACTGCTTAACTAGGAAAATAACTGTGAAAATCTCCTTCCAACCCAGTAAAATATGGCCAAAGACGCCATAAGCAGGAAGTCTGGTGATGTATCACCTACAGCATTAAAACAAGACTAAGTCTCCAATGTATGTTACAGACAGTTTTCCCAAAAGATGACAAATATTTATATTAAAAGAAAATGACTTTGCCCATATAGGAGTAAAAAAGTATTTAAAATAATACCTCATTTAAATTCTGAAATCATTTACTTGAGGCAACTCTTCTAGCTGTCTTTCTTTGCCAGAACAGTGTCCAGAACCCTCAGCTCAGCTGAGCTAATGGTTTTTTGTTGTTTTTTTTTTTTGAGACAGAGCCTCAAGCTTTCACCCTGGATAGAGTGCAGTGGCATCACAGCTCACAGCAACCTCCAATTCCTGGGCTCAAGCGAGTCTCTTGCCTCCGCCTCTCAAGTAGCTAGGACTGCAGGCTCCCGCCACAACGCCTGGCCATTTTTTGGTTGCAGCCGTCATTGTTGTTTGGCGGGTCCAGGCTGGATTCGAACCCGCTAGCTCAGGTGTACATGGCTGGCGCCTTAGCCTGCTGAGCCACAGGCGCCGAGCCTGAGCTAATGTTTTTAAAACTACTTTGCAAATTCTAAACTCGTCTTCAAAGTTAGTACTGTTTCCCTAATGCTTTGAGTTTTTTTGTTTTTGTTTTTGTTATGTAGAGAAAGAGTCTCACTTTGTCACCCTCAGTAGAGTGCAGTGGCCTCACTGCTCACAGAAACCTCCAGCTCCTGGGCTTAAGCGATTCTCCTGCCTCAGCCTCTCGAGTATCTGGGACTATAGGCACCTACCACAACACCTAGCTATTTTTTTTTGTTGCAGTTTGGCCAGGGCCAGGTTTGAACCCACCACCCTCGGTATACGGGGCCTGCGCCCTACCCACTGAGCCACAGGCGCCGCCCACACTTTGAGATTTTGACGTGGTTTCCTGTGGTTCATAGGAGCTAGTCTGCTAGCAATTCAGAGCTAGATAATCTGCTGGTAATGAAGAGCTGAATAAAACATACATGCTGAAGTGGAATCATTAAAAATGTGTACAGACAAAAAGAACATTTTCTGGGGCATATTAAAAATATGTACATCTCTCCCGGAATATTTCAAGTTAGGGTCACCTCTGGGGCTCCGGTTAAGGAGACCATCCACGGCCCCTTAGGTGTGGACGTTCAGTTGTTCTAATGTCTCTATTAAAAAAGACAAAAACTAACCACGCAGCAGATGGCCAAGTACCCGTCACGGACCTGCCGCGTCTGTGCCCCTCACGCAGCCTCGGTCGTACTGGCTCCTGCGGCGATTGCTGGGCTCACAGAGGTCAGCGAAGTGGAAGGTTCCACGCGCGGCTCGCAGCGGGGTGTGGCGGGGCACGGCGCAGACATCTGAAAGCCGAGGGACAGAGCCCGAGTCTAGGGAGTTCAAGCGGCAGCGCCCTTTGTCTGCATGAACCACATTTGTTTGCTGCCGAGTGAGCTGCGAGCAACTGTTCCCGCAGATGGCTTTTACAGATCATTACTAAGTCCGCTGTAGAAGTCAGTGCTCAGGCAATGCGGGCTGATCTACTGTTTCCTTCATAAAGCCACCTACGCAGAGACAACACGAAGAAATCAGGTCCCCCCAACAAGGTAAAAGCAAGTAGATAGAAAGAGAGCTGCTGCTTTCTTCTTTCTAATTGTGTACAGAATTCTACTCTCTCCATAGCAGTCAGACACCAAAACAAAAAGAAACCGTCGAACATATTCTACAATGAGGGAGTTTGATACAAGAAACTGGTTACCAATGATGGGAGAGCCGAGAAGCTGACTGCAGCAACCCAGGGCTCGGCCCGAGCAATAGCAGCACGTCGCTGGCCCTGCTCGGGGCTGGAAGCAAGTGTCGTGGGAGGGTCTCATGAACCGGGCTGTTCCCGGGAGTGGGATGACGCTCAGTTCTTCTGGGAGGAGCTGGAGCCTCAGAGCAGCACAGCTGATGTTGGGGATGCCTTCGGAAACGCCTTGTCCTTCGAGCTTTTTTCACTTACTTCTCTTACAGGCCGAGCGAATGAGGGAGCCGTATCCGTCTGATACAGGGCAGAGAGAGGGGACGGTAGGGACAGAGCTGAGGACCAACCTGCCGCTGACCGCCCTACACCCTCTTAGGAGAGCTCACTCCCCCCCCCCCAATAGCTAAAAACGTTTTACCCCAGCCGAACTTAAATGCATTTAAATTAATCTATACGTTGTATCTATGCCTTTGTGTCTTTTATTTTCCCCTCATGTTTAATTAGTGATCTGAGAACAGGCTCTCTGTCGAAGATTAAATAATTAGCCAGAATTTAGTTGTAAGGGACAGTCAGCTGTAACATCAGCTGGCAGAGGGCAGAAAATGCCATCGGGTTCTGTCTCTATCAGGAACATCAGACAGAGACGGAGCAAACCCCTGAATCGCTCAGAAATGTATTTCTTAACCAAGTCGCTGCCCTATGGAAGCTCTGCCTTAGCTTAGAAGGAAATTAAACTGTTCCTGCCTGCCCCACTGCACAGCTGTCACTGCTCCCTCTCCTGGGCAGGACACCTGCTCTATTGTGTCTTTGGCTTCACTTTTTTTGTGGATAAAGACCTGATAATTTAACATGCATTTGAACGTAAGTTGCGAGCTGTAATATTGTCTCATTTTTGTTACCACCAAAGTCTTACTCCAGCTTACAGATTCTTTCTGATAGATAGCTGATCTAAAACCCAGATTAGGGGCCAAGAGATGCAGCAGAGGAGATGGGGGTGCTGGGGGAACAGAAGTTTTTATTCCTGACCCAATGCAGCGCAGGGTGTAAGCACATTTTTGAGATGTGCCGTGTTTGAGCCCTGCTCTTATCTCACCCGGGGAACGGTCCCGCACCAGGTGCCCGGAGATCTCCCAGGACGTTTTCCTTGGCTCCCCTTTCAGCAGCCAAACCATGCTTGAAAAGTATTTATCTTCTTTCTCTCCTTTCCCCCAAACCAAAGCTAACCAAGCCAAAAAAAGAAATACAATACCCTTTCCTCCACTACAGTTTATAATAGTAATTAATATTTTTCATTTTTACATATTTATAGGCACATGTGAAGTTTGTTACATGTATGCAATGTGTAATGATCAAGTCGGGGTAGACTTGGTGTCCGTTGCCTGAGTACAGTACCTTTTTGTTAAGAGTAGTCACCCTACGCTGCTATCAGCTGCTGAATGCTTTTCTTCCATCTTACTGTACCTTTGTGTACTTTAAACCGTGTCCCTTCATCCCCGCACTCCTCCACTCGCTCTTCTGGTCTCTGCTGTCCATCCGCTCTCCACCTGCGTGGGATTAAATTGTGGAGCTCCCACATGTGAGAAGATGTGATGTTTTTCTTTGTGTTGGCTTATTTCACTTAAGATAACAACTTCCAGTTCCTTCCATGTTGCCGAATAGTATTTCATGGTGTGTGTGTGTGTTCTCTTGATCCGCTCATCCGTGGGTGGACACTTAGACTGATTCCCCATCTTTGCTATTGTGAATAGTGCTGCAATAATCACAGGAGTGCAGACATCCCTTGGATATACTGATTTTTACTGAGTGCTCGCTATGCACCAGACTGTTCTAAATACTCTCTATGAATGACCTCATCTAATCCAGACAATTCTATGTGATAAATTCTAATTCTAAGTTCCATTTTACAGATGAGGCTAAAAGAGAATAAATGGTTTGCTGAAGGTTGCACAGCCAGTACATGGTAGAGAAGATTTTAAAAGCCCAATAGTTTGATTCGAATGAATGTTCTTAGGCACTACCCTGGAATCATCTCTGTTAGAGTCAAGAGCTTACAGTTAAAGCAATCAGATTTAACTATTAGTAATTCATGCTTAATTGACAGTCATTAACCTTCCCAAGAAGTTTGTACTTTTTTTTTTTTTCTGAGACAGAGCTTCAAACTGTCACCCTAGATAGAGTGCTGTGGCATCACAGATCACAGCAACCTCCAATTCCTGGGCTCAAGCAAGTCTTTTGCCTCGGCCTCCCAATAGCTGGGTCTACAGGCATCCGCCACAACACCTGGCCATTTTTTTTTTTTTGGTTGCAGCCATCATTGTTATTTGGTGGGCCCGGGCTGGATTCGAACCCGCCAACTCAGATGTACGTGGCTGGCACCTTAGCCTGTTGAGCCACAGGCACAGAGCTAAGAAGTTCGCACTTTTAAAGATGTGCATGAACTAAAGGAATCACAACCAACAAACTTTGACAAAATGCCTACTCAGCTTTGTGCTGGGAGAGAGTCATCTACAGCTCAATCAGTCCCAACTAGCTCACTGCCTGGGCTGCAGGCATAGGCCTTTGGTCATAGCTGGGTTTGAATCCTGGCTCTACCAATTATAAGCAAAGTATTTAGCTTACATGGACTTTTGTTTCTTTTCTCTGTCACATGAGATAAAACAATAGTTTTCTGGGGTAGATTAATTTAAATAATGGCTGTAAAGTATTTAGCAAGCAAGACAGTACATTGTAAATACTCAATATATGGTAGCTATTATTATTTTGAACTTCCTTTCTGAAGATAAGTAAACTAAAATTACAAAGTAGTCTACAAATGCTACAGTGGAAGTGTAAAGTACAAAGTCACAGTGTTCTGACTACCGTGATCTTCAAACTGAGCCCCACTGAGTCCTGAGGCACAGGTGTGCCCTGGGGGTTCGGGGATGTGGGTGGACATGGGGGAGGGCAAATGATGCCCTCAGCATCCCTGCCACCCCTGCTTTCATTTCCACAAGAAAGGCTGCAGTTCTGTGCGGTTTGTGATCTTGATCTTGATCTTCCTTGGCATACTGCATTCAAGAATGGATTTTGTCTAAAATCACCACTGAGACTATTAACCCCAGCTTTCAGATAGTTTCTCTGGAGGACCTTGGGCAAATAAGTGACCTTCTCTGAGGTCACTTTTCTCTTACATAATGTGAGGGAATTCATTTTCATTTCCTATGACTGATTATCATTCTTCCTTCCAGATATAAAATCCTGAAAGTTTCTGGACACGTGGGAGAGAAAGATATGTAGGTACACTACTCCTAGGAAATGTCTTCGATAGAAACACCTCCCCTAAGTCAAGTGTGTTCGAACTCTGTTGCTGAGTTTCTTTACTTGTGACACCTTTTTCCACATCTGAATTCAGACTCCCAGAAGTTTTCACCTGTCCACAGTAGCTCTCAAGGCAATCAGGCAGCCCAGGAGATCTCCAGAATGCAGGTTTTGTCTAGCATTCTATACATTGGTCAACTCTAAGCCAAGTGATTTTAGCTGGAGAATTGCTTTCTCTAATCAGTTTCCTCACTAATATCCCCTCTGGACCAGCTGCTTCAACCCAGAAGTTCAAGATGAAAGCACAATAGCAATTACAGTTGACTCTTGAACAATGCAGGGATTAGAATCATCAACCCTACCCCCACACAGGACAATCCAAAATCTATATATAACTTTTGACTCCCCAAAAGCTAATAACCTACTTTTGACCAGAAGCCTTGCTGATAGCATAAAGTCCATGGACACATATTTTCTATGCCATACTGTATTTCTACAATAAAGTGAGCTAAAGAAAACAAAATGTCATTGAAAAAATCATAAAGAAGAGAAAACATATTTACTATTCATTAAGTGGAAGTGGATCATCATAAATGTCTTTATCCTCATTGCCTTCACGTTGAGTAGGCTGAGAGGAGGAGGAAGAGGAAGGGCTAATCTTGCTGTGTGTGACAGAAGGGAAGGAAAATCCAACTCTAAGCAGACCCACTTCAAATTCTTGTTGTTCAGGGCCAACTTCATTTGTTTTGATTGTGGCAAAGAACATATAACATAAAATTTACCATCTTAGCTTTTTCTGCAAAGAGTTTGCCGCCAGAACACAGGTGTTGTGAAAACCACCCATACAATCCAAAATGGGGAAGGAAAGGACTCATATCAACATCGTCGTAGATTCGGACAAGTCCACCACTACTGGCCTGATCTCCAAATGCGGTGGCAGTGACAAGAGAACTGTTGACAAATTTGAGAAGGAGGCTGCTGAGATAGGAAAGGGCTCCTTCAAGTATGCCTGGGTCTGGGATGAACTGAAGGCTGAGCGTGAACGTGGTATCACCATTGATATCTCCCTGTGGAAGTTTGAGACTAGCTAATACTACGTGACTATCATTGATGCCCTGGGACACAGAGACTTTATCAAAAACTTGATTACAGGTACATCTCAGGCTGACTGTGTGTCCTGATCATTGCTGCTGGTGTTGGTGAATTTGAGGCTGGCATCTCAAAGAATGGGCAGACCCGTGAGCATGCCCTTCTGGCTTACACACTGGGTGTGAAACAACTAATTGTTGGTGTTAACACAATGGATTCCACTGAGCCGCCCTACAGCCAGAAGAGATACGAGGAAATCGTTAAAGAAGTCAGCACTTACATTAAGAAAATTGGCTACAACCCTGACACAGTAGCGTTCATGCCAATTTCTGGTTGGAATGGTGACAACATGTTGGAGCCAAGTGCAAACATGCCTTGGTTCAAGGGATGGAAAGTCACCCGGAAGGATGGCAATGCCAGTGGAACCACACTGCTTGAAGCTCTGGATTGCATTCTGCCACCAACTCGTCCAACTAACAAGCCCTTGCGTCTGCCTCTGCAGGATGTCTACAAAATTGGTGGTATTGGTACTGTCCCTGCGGGCGGAGTAGAGACTGGTGTTCTCAAACTGGGCATGGTGGTCACCTTTGCTCCAGTTAATGTTGCAACTGAAGTAAAGTC
>CAUYON010099381.1:0-16672 GCA_963573935.1 Arctocebus calabarensis
AAAAAATAAAAAATAAAGTGCTAAATGTGAAGTACTACTGGGAAAATGCATAAGCACAAACAAAGCACATCAACATCATCACCTCTCAGTTCACAAGTAGGAGCACCATTACCTAAGATACACTGTAAGGAAATCAATGACCAAAATATCAAAATGGCTGTTCGAAGCAACATCCTGGAATCCAGTTTCCTCAATTTCAGGGTGTTCACAAAATCACACCAAAGCAAAATAAAAAAAGATTCTGGAGCTAAGTATGGAAAACACCACTGCTATATTTCTCAGAACCTCTAATATACTAACATGAACTGTGATACTAAGAACACCACAGCATTGATTCCCAAACTTATGTGACCAAGGAACCCTTTTTCCTCCCATAACATCTCTTAGAACTTGCATTACAAAGAATGCTACTTTAAGCAATACTACTTCAGATATTCCCAAATTAAGTTATTGACATTCTATCCTGACATTCTGTTCTGAACTGGTAATTAAAGGAAGGCATTGTCAAAAACAGTACTAATCAAATCCTAGAACTCAGTGGAAATCTTTTTTAAAAAACCTTAAGTCAGGGCGGCGCCTGTGGCTCAGTCGGTAAGGCGCCGGCCCCATATACCGAGGGTGGCAGGTTCAAACACTGCCCCAGCCAAACTGCAACAAAAAAATAGCCCAGCGTTGTGGCGGGCGCCTGTAGTCCCAGCTACTCGGGAGGCTGAAGCAAGAGAATCCTCTAAGCCCAAGAGCTGGAGGTTGCTGTGAGATGTGTGAGGCCACAGCACTCTACCGAGGGCAACAAAATGAGACTCTGTCTCCATAAATAAATAAATAAATAAATACATAAATAATAAAAAACTTTAATCATAAAGAGATAACGAAAGGCATATACTGGCCCTTTTGCCTGACTGATTTCATAATCATTTAACAGTAACTTCAGTTACTCAAAGACTATAATTCTAAAAACCTTACTTTTTCTCAACAAACTCATATATACTACTCATAATTCTGACCAAACATATAGCACATCCTTCATCTATAATTATCAAATCTGATAATGAACATTCTGTAAATTACTAGCTATAATATGTTGGTGTTTGCCCATTAACTAAAGCTGATTGGGGTGGGTGAGGAGGGTAGAAGAAACCTTTCACTTATCCTTTCCAAAATTTCACAGCCTCTAAAAGACTGTTCACAAAGTCAGTATGTCCAGATACAAATCTCTAAGTGTAGGTTTAATTTTCACTGCCTAACAAAAGCTATGTAGGAAGCAATTACTGCACTCTCCCATCAAGCCTTTCAAGACTGCAGAGTTCCTTCCAGAAAATTCGAACAGAAAAAAGTCACACAGGTATTTGCACTTTGGTATGTGTGTGGTCTTTGGCACAAGTCACGTTATACAATGAAATTCTTTAAAACACTTAAATGTACCTTGCATTGTTTTTTGATGGACACGTTAAAATAGCCAAACAATCCGTATTTACCAAGAGTATAGAAAACACTTAAACGTGTACAGAAAATCGTCTCCAAAACCTGAAATCCAATTCACAAATTACAAAAAAAGACAAAGACAATTTCATAAACAAATTCTGAGATGTGTAGAAAACATTTTATTACTGAAGCCATTACTCAAAACGAATCTCTGTAAAATCGACAACGCACAATCAATTCAAGAAGCTGCCCAAGAAAGCCAAACCCGAGGCACTGCGCAGTTCCCGCATCGCACAATTCATCTCCAACACACGGCTTGTCGAACACATCCAAGGTCACTTATGATAGAGAAGAAAAGTGCGTGTTTCTTCAGAGGACGAACCCTGTCCAACGTGCCCCTCAGGAGGGTGGAAAGGACTGGGCACACTGGACAGAGGGCTGAACCGCCCCGAGGACTGACCGGTCGTGGAAACCCGCCCGTCTACCGAGCCCGCAACTTACAAGGGCAGCAGCACCCTCTCCAACCCCTGACCGGTGGCCCGAGGCCCCGCGTCCCCGGGGTGACCCGACCCGCGGCGTCGGGGTCCCGCCCCTCCCCCCGCCCCGCCCCCGTCGCCGACCAGGGATTATGCAACGCTCCCCCTCCTCGCCCGTGCTCTGGCGCAGCGCCCCCTCCCCGCGCCCGACTGCGCAGCGCCGCCGCCCCCCGCCCGTGGGCCTCCCCTCCCGGCTCCGAACAAAGCGCGCGCTAAGGGAGCGGCGGCGGCCGGGGGACTGGGGTCCGGAGGGCGGCGGCCATGTTGGCGGGGGGCGGCGGGAATAGGGGGAAACTGAGGAGTGGGGGCCCGGTGAACAAAGGAGCGCGCGCCCGCCCTGAGGCCCAGGCCCGCCCCGCCCCGGTCCCCACCGCGGCCTAACCGGCAGGGGGCGCTATGCGGACGCCGCCCGCCGGACAATGCGCCGCCGGGCCCCGCGCGGGCCGCGCTCACCTGCGCCCCTGACCAGCCCGCTGCAATCCTCTGCCCGCCCGCAGCCGGTGTAACCGTCCCTCACTGCCTTTCACGGCCCACGCCTGTCCCGCACGGGCCTTACCTGCTGGCCGCTAAGGCTACCGTCCGCAGGCCCCGCGGGCTCCACCGTCGCTTGCTCGCGCTCCCGCCGGCCCCAGCCCGAGCCAGACGGCGCCTCCCCACCCCCGCTCCTTCGCCGCGGCCGCCGCCCGCCCCCCAGCCGCCACGGCGCACGCGCGCTGCGCCCGCCGAACTGCGACGGCCGCGCCGCCCGGGCACGCGGGGCCGACGGCCGTATTACGCAGGCGCAGAAGGAGGGGCGGGGCCTGAGGGGGCGGACCCTGGCGCCGCTCACCTGGCTGGCGGGAGGGCGGGGCGCGAGCCTGGGGCTTCCAGGTGCGTTCTCGGGAAGGGCGGAGGTGTGCATTCAGAGTCCTGGAGCCTTCTAAGGCGCAGATTCTCCCGAAGCGTAGGCTTCCTGAGAAGGGTTTCGTTTTCGTGCATTAAGAGTACTTTCAAGAAAGGACAGGCCCCCTTTGTCCTTGGACGTAAGCAGCTAGTCTTCCTGAGGCGTGCACACTCCGAAGATTGATGAAGCTGGACCATATGGCTTGGCTGTGAGCTCTGAAAAAACCGCAGCTCAGCTCCAACGTGCCAGTTTTGGGCAGCAGCACGCGAGCCCTTTAAAAGAATGGATTTGCTTCCTGTGACTTCTTGAAGAGATGTTTTCCTCCACCACCGCACTGCGTAGATAGAGGCTGGCGTGGTCGCCCGGCTCACCACACAGGCTACCTCCCCGCACAAGGCCTACCGCAGGTTAGCTGTAACTTCAAAGCCTCACCTACAAATACCTGACCTGTCCCAGGTTGTGTGGGGGCGGGATGTGGCTTCAGCAAGGCCAAAAAAGTCCTGTTTCCACCCCCTACCGCAAATAGAACTCACCCTGCTCTCCTCGCAAGGTTAGGAGCCAGAAATTCCCATGATCGTACGTGAATTCATTTGACTTCCGTTTCAGCTGCTGTTATTTGAATATTTTCTTGGCTGTTAGCAGGAGGAGGGGGAGAGGAAGCGTCCTGCGGAGTGCAGGACCTGGAGGCTGAATCCAGCCGGGCGCTCTTCCCTTCTCCCAGCCCGGTGTCCTGGAGCCGGTCTCCGTCCTGGTTCCTCGAATGCCATGGCGCAGCCTCCTCGGGATAAACTACCCCCAATGTGTTGCCAGGTCAAATTGCAGAACATGTTGTTGGAAAGCACCTTGTACTCTCTAAACTGCCTCACGATTATTAGTTAGCAATGCTCTTTGGGATTTTTACTGGCACCTTTTCTTCCAAATAAGATTGATACGTGCCTGCTCAAACAAATTGAAGTGCTTGTCTCAGATGACACACTTGGCAGGCACAGGACAATTACAGGCCAATAGAGGGCTAATTTCAATACAGAGATATAAAAGTGTATCACTATACTTACCAGTTTGCAAGTATTGTGAAGTTATTAGTTTTCAATTGTGTGTTTAATGCTTTATTATTTAGTATTTTGCAGGGGTGGGGTGGGGAATCCGTGAGGAGAAATACTCTTTTTTAATGTTTTATAGTGGAGCATCTCCAGAACAAGGAGTGAAGGCAGGTGCCAAAGAGTCTGTTGGTTGGAACACTTCGGTGTTATTGATTGAGACCCCTGGGTTTCTCCGCCTCAGCAATATTGACATTTGGGGCCAGATAATTTTTGGTGAGGGGTCTGCTCTGTGCTTTATAGTATGTTTGGCAACATCCCTGCCTCATTAGATGCCAGGAACACACCCCTTCCCCCAATATTAAAAACCGAAAATGTTTCTAAAGTCAAATGCTTTGCCATACCTCCCTCAATCTGTGGTTTAAATTTTTCCTTTAGGCAGGGCAAGGTGGCTCACACCTGTAATCCTAGCACTCTGGGAGGCTGTGGCTGATGGATTGTCTGAGCTCACAGGTTCCAGACCAGCCTGAACCAGAGCCAGACCTCTAAAAATAGCCAGACGTTGTGGTGAGCACCTATAGTCCCAGCTACTTGGGAGACTGAGGCAAGAGAATTGCTTGAGCCCAAGAATTTGAGGTTGCTGTGAACTATGACACCATGGCACTCTACCAAGGGTGACAAAGAGAGACTGTCTCAAAAAAATAAAATAAAATAAAATTTTTCCTCTAGTGATTTCCTTGGGAGCTATCAAAAATTCATAGGCCAGGCCGCGGATGGTGTCTCACACCTGTAATCCCAGCACTTGGGAGGCCGAGACGGGAGGATTGCCTGAGCTCACAGGTTTGAGACCACCCTGTCTTTAAAAAAATAGCCAGGTGTTGTGGTGGGCACCTATAGCCCCAGCTACCTGGGAGGCTGAGACAAGAGAATTGCTTAAGCCCAAGAGTTTGAGGTTTCATTGAGCTATGATACCACGGCATTCTACCGCAGGTGACAAAGTGAGACTCTGTCTAAAAAAAAAAAAAAATTCTGACTGGGCACCTGTAGCTCAAGTGGCTAAGGCGTCAGCCACATACACAAGAGGTGACAGGTTCGAATCCAGCCTGGGCCTGCCAAACAACAATGACAACTACAACCGAAACAAAAAAACATAGCCAGGCATTGTGGCAGGCGCCTGTGGTCCCAGCTACTTGGGAGGCTGAGGCAAGAGAATCGCTTAAGCCCAGGAGTTGGAGGTTGCTGTGAGCTGTGATGTGACAGCACTCTACCCTGGGCAACAGTGTGAGACATTGTCTCAAAAAAAAAAAAACCAAACTCATAGACCAGGAATGTCACCCAGCCCAATATCAGAAAGGACAATACTCCAGAACAATAAATATCTCAAAAACATCTAAGGCCTTACTCATTAACATTTTGTTTGTTTGTTTTTTGAGACAGAGCCTCAACCTGTCACTTAGAGTGCAGTGGCATCACAGCTCACAGCAACCTCCAGCTCCTGGACTCAAGCGATTCTCCTGCCTCCGCCTCTCAAGTTGCTAGGACTGCAGGCACCCACCACAATGCCTGGCTATTCCTTTGGTTGCAGCCATCATTGTTGTTTGGCAGACCTGGGATGGATTTGAACCCGCGAGCTCAGGTGTATGTGGCTGGCACCTTAGCCACTTGAGCCATAGGCGTTGAGCCCACATTAACATTTTGAATGTCAAAAATGGATTTCCAATCAAAGTAGAAAAAAAATCAAATTCAGAGTGACTTTCAACAAAATTCCAAACAAAGTCATACTAGGGAACCAGTCCAGACAAAACCATAATCAAATCCATAAGTTACCCTTGATCCAACACTGCATTGAAGAAAAAAGCTATGAAAGAAATTTGAGAGAAGATTGCCAAACTCTCGAACTCTTGTTAGAGGGTATTATTGAATCATTAAGTGTGACAATGGTTATTTACAAGACTCCTCTAGTTCTTAAGAGATTACTAACTGAGTTGTTTAAAATCAAGAGTCCTAGTGGCTACAACTTACTTTTAAATGGCTCTGAAACAGATGTACTTTATAAGATCTGACAATTTAATTCATGAACTCATCCTAGAAAAAGTGTCACACACCTCATCACTGAGTATCACTACAGTCAGGAAATGGCCAAGGGAAGTACTTCAAAGATGACTAGTGATATTAAGCAATGAGATATGTAGCACTTTTTCTAGGATGAGTTCATGAATTTAATTGTCCAACCTCATATATAGAGACAAAGCAAATGTAGCAAAATATTAACATTTGGTGAACCTAAATGATTGGTATGTGTGTGCTCATTGTGCAAGTCTTTCAATTTCTGAAAAATAAACTTTTCAAAATAAACGTTGGAAAGATAGAGTCCAAGTTATTTTATGACTTTCTGGGATACAAACCCACGTTGATTCAGCTTCCCAGGCAGCCCCAGCTCTCTAACTTGCTAACCAAGTATTCCTGGAAACTCAAATATATAATTTTTTTTAATACTTTCTCAACTATACTCTACTTCTGGAGATTGGGTCAGAGGACATAAATATATTTTGGCCTTTCTCTCTCTTTCTCTTTTTTTTTTTTTCAGACAGAGTCTCACTATCTTGCCCTTGGTAGGGTGCTTTGGCATCACAGCTCACAGCAACCGCAAACTCTTGGGCTTAAGTGATTTTCTTGCCTCAGCCTCCCAAGTAGCTGGGACTACAGGTGCCCACAACAATGTCCAGCTATTTTTTGGCTGTAGTTGTCATTGTTTGGCAGGTCAGATTTGTACCCGCCAGCTCTGGTGTATATGGCTGGCACCTTAGCTGCTTGAGCTATAGGCACCAAGCCTTTGCTTTGGATTAACCTTTAGTCGGGTCAGCTTCAACATCTACCAGTTATTTTTTTTTCTGTTTCTTTTTTTTTTTTTTTCCAAAACAGAGAATTACTTTTTTTTCCACAGTAGAGTGCTATGCCATCATAGCTTACAGCAACCTCAAACTCTTAGGCTCAAGTGATTCTCTTGCCCTAGCCTCCCAAGTAGCTGGGACCCCAGGCACCCTCCACAATGCCTGGCTCTCTGTATGTATGTGTGTGTGTGTGTGTGTATAATTTTTTTTTTTTTTTTTTTGAGACAGTCTCGCTCTGGCTCAGGCTGGTCTCAAACCTGTGAACTCAGGCAATCCACCCTTCTCCTCCCAAATGCTAGGATTAGAGGCGTGAGCCACCTCGTCCAGGAGTCCACCAGTTTACTTATAGGTAAGAATACTCTCTTCTCCAGTGGCTGCCTGGGTCATCTCCAGATCAGTCAGCCTGACACTGACCTGCTGGGGTCATCAAACTGGGACTACTCACACTTAGTGAATAGTAACTAAGGATTCTCATACTTAGTGAATAGTAACATGTGTTGGCCCTCAATATGAGTGGGGTGCATGCTAACTTTCCCTCTCCCACCTATAGCTTTAGGCTTATGAATATGCTGATTAGGCAGACCTGGAAGTATGGTTTGAATATTTGTCCCCTCCCAAACTCATGCTGACATTTAACCCCCAATGTGGTAATATTAAGAGGTGAGGCCTTTAAAAAAGTGAGATTAAGGCGGGTGGATTGTTTGAGCTCATGAGTTCGAGACCAGCCTCAGCAAAACCAAGATACTTCCCTCCAGTCTCTACTAAAAATAGAAAAAACTGAGGCAAAAGGATTCCTTAAGCCCAAGTTAGAGGTTGTGGTGAGCTATGATGCCATGGCACTCTACCCAGGGTGATAGCTTGAGATTGTGTCTTAAAAAAAAAACAAAAAATAGGGCAGCACCAGTGGCTCAGTGAGTAGGGTGCCGGCCCCATATACCAAGGGTGGTGAGTTCGAACCCAGAACCCAGCCCACGCCAACTAAACAACAATGACAATTGCAACAAAAAATAGCCGGATGTTGTGGCGGCTCCTGTAGTCCCAGCTACTTGGGAGGCTGAGGTAAGAGAATCACTTGAGCCCAAGAGTTCGAGGTTGCTGTGAGCTGTGACATGACAGCACTCCATTAAGGCTGACATAGTGAGACTCTGTCTCAACAACAACAACAGAGCACAGATACAGAAGGGTCAGAAACATAGAGCACCCCAGCCCTGCCAGGAGTCCCTCCAGGTATCCACCCATCCACTGGCATTCTAGGAGGCTGACAATGGTGAGAACATGCTGCATGCCTCTGACTGTTACCTATCATCTCTCTTCTTGTAAGCTCTCTTTTCTCTGCTGTACCTCTTTCCATTGCCTAAACAAGAGTCTGGGGTAAGAAGGGGTTTCTTAGAGACATGGCAAAAGAAGACCACTTTATCTGTAAGATGGTTTCTCCATGTTTACTCTACACCTTCAACATAGAAATTATTCTTCCAGGGGAAGTAATTGATTAAAAAACAAACTCAGGGCTCAGCACCTGTGGCTCAAGCAGCTAAGGTGCCAGCCATATACACCTAAGCTGGCGAGTTCGAATCCAGGCCAGGCCCACCAAACAACAATGACAGCTGCAACCAAAAAAAAGCTGGGTGTTGTGGCGGGCACCTATAGTCCTAGCTACTTGGGAGGCGGAGGCAGGAGAATCACTTGAGCCCAGGAGTTGGAGGTTGCTGTAAGCTGTGATGCCACGGCACTCTATCCAGGGCAACAGCTTGAAGCTCTGTCTCAAAAAAAAAAACAAACCTCAGGTAGTATTGTAAACCAGGGGTAATAAACAAAGAAAAAAAAAAGAAGAAGAATAAGTATGCTCTAGAACAGCCACAGCCACTCCTAGGCCCAGCCCCCATCCTCTAACTCTTGGTCCCCTCATCCCCGGGCTATGAGTCCTAAACCATGGGGTCTGTGCAGCTTACTTCCCAGCAAGCCTCTGACCACTGGACACCACGCTTCTTCCTGATAAAGAAAAATACTAAGACAAAATAAATTTAACAGAGTTGATTTGGGCAAAGAACAATTTGTGAATCATGCAACCCTCGGAATCAGAAGAGGTTCAAGATTCCTCTATTCCACCACAGGGGCAATAGATTTATAGACAAAGAAAAGGCTGAAGAAGTGCAGCACCTGAGGCTCAGTGAGTAGGGCGCCAGCCCCATATAGTGAGGGTGGTGGGTTCAAACCCAGCCCTGCCCAAACTGGAAAAAAAAAAAAAAAGATTACTTTCAGCTGACTATTTTGGTAAATGGACATAGAAGAAGCTATGAAAACAGTAAAAGATGGCTCAACGCCCATGGCACAGTGGTTACGACGCAGGCCACATACACTGAAGGTGGCAGTTTTGATAAAGAAAATCTGGAAAAAAAAATCAGTATTTGTGTGGCACCCGTGGCTCAGTGAGTAGGGCACTGGCCCTATATACCAAGGGTGGTGGGTTCAAACCCGGTGCCGGCCAAACTGCAACAAAAAATAGCCAGGTGCAATGGCGGGCACCTATAGCCCTAGCTACTCAGGAAACTGAGGCAAGAGAATCGCCTAAGCCCAAGACCTGGATGTTGCTTTGAGCTGTGATGCCAGGGGACTCTACCAAAGGAAACAAAGTGAAACTCTGTCTCTTAAAAAAAAAAAAAAAATCTGCATTTGTAAGGGTATCTCCCTCTCTGTACCGAAAGAGAAAGGGAGTGATGATTATATCACTTATCACTGAAAACTCTTGTCAGTGGAGAAAACAGAGACTTAAAGCCTGCATAACCAGGCATGCTTTGGTTTACCCAGGTTTCTTAGCCATCTTGTTCTACCGGAGGGTGTTGTGGTCTCCCCAAACCCTTTATGTTTTGTTTCAGAGAGTGTTAATTTAAGTCTGAAACTAAAGCCACTTCTTTGCGATCTACCCTTGAGATTTTCTTATTTGTCTGGATACACAAGGAGACAAATCAATGTGTTCATGAGGTTGATAAACTTTGTTTTTAATCTGTCTTTTGTTACAGAGGTCCATTTCAACTACCAACTCAGAAAGGCCAGAGGGAAAATTGCTTGTATTTTTTCTTCCCTTACACAAACCTTTCCCCTCTGGAAGTCAGGAAGCAGTAGGGCTACTGAGGGCAAGAAGGATCCCTTTCCTCCCAGGAACCCTGACTCTCAAAATACATCCTCTCTCCATATTTATTTTATCCTAATGCTTAATCCCTTGCTCCTGATGTCTCCACCAAACCTCAATTTACAATGTCATACCCCTTCAGCCTTCTCTCAAACAATAGAAACTGTCCTTGTCTGAATGAAGAAAACCAGGACACCCTTCCACTCCTTAGATCCACAAATATCATTATGCATTAGCTTCTGGAGGGGGCACAAAGTCTACATACAGAAGAATGTTTACACATCATGGAGGGAACATCACATGGTGCTCGGGAAATGTTTACGGAGTGGAAGACTCCGAGAGAAAAACAGCAGGAGCAGAGTTCAGCCATCTGGACAGCCAGTTGGACTCTTTCCATCTTCCTCAGCTCACTCCTCTCCAGGTCATTTTCTGCACAGTGGACAAATAAATGCTTCTAAATGTCACCTCTTCAGAGAAACCTTCCCTGGCCATCCACACAAGTATTTTGCCTACTTTTACTCTTTTTTACTTACATCCTTATATCCTTGTGAAGGACCTTTGGAAATTTCACCCAAAATATGTATATAACTCCTTGATATAAAGAGTCTTTTGGGCTCGGCGCCTGTGGCTCAGTGGGCCAAGGCGCCAGCCATGTACACCTGAGCTGGCAGGCTCGAATCCAACCCGGACCCGCCAAACAACAATAATGGCTGCAACCAAAAATTGGCCAGGCGTTGTGGCAGGTGCCTGTAGACCCAGCTACTTGGGAGTCGGAGGCAGGAGACTCTCTTGAGCCCAGGAATTGGAGGTTGCTGTGAGCTGTGATACCACAGCACTCTATCCAGGGGGACAGCTTGAGGCTCTGTCTCAAAAAATATATATATATATAAATAAATAAAAATAAAGAGTATTTTGAATTAAAGACCCTTAGAGATCAACAGGCCTTTGAAGGGGCTTTCCCTCTTTTTTCATAGAAAAACAACCCATTGAAAAAACAATCGACAGGGCAGTGCCTGTGGCTTAGTGAGTAGAGTGCCAGCCCCATATAGCAAGGGTGGCAGGTTTGAACCCAGTCCCGGACAAACTGCAAAAAGAAAAAATATATAGCCGGGCGTTGTGGCAGGTGCCTGTAGTCCCAGCTACTCGGAAGGCTGAGGCAAGAGAATTACCTAAGCCCAAGAGCTGGAGGTTGCTGTGAGCTGTAACGCCACAGCACTCTACTGAGGGTGATAAAGTGAGACTCTGTCTCTAAAAAAGAAAGAAAATCAGGCTTGGCGCCTGTGGCTCAAGCGGCTAAGGCGCCAGCCATAAACACCTGAGCTGGCGAGTTTGAATCCAGGCCAGGCCACCAAACAGCAATGACAGCTGCAGCCAAAAAATAGCCGGGTGTTGTGGCAGGCTCCTGTAGTCCCACCTACTTGAGAAGCAGAGGCAGGAGAATCACTTGAGCCCAGGAGTTGGAGGTTGCTGTGAGCTGTGATACTACAGCACTACCCAGGGCGACAGCTTGGGGCTTGGTCTCAAAAAAAAAAAAGAAAGAAAATCAATCTCTTTTCCCCTCCCTGTTATCTCAATGTATTACAGGGAAGAAGATCAAAAATACAACCAGACCTGGCCTAAGTCATTTGAAATATATCTGTCTCTGAGTTTACTTTAATATCCAAAGAGAATCATTTAGATATTCCCCTCCATCCGTTCATCCTCCCACGTATCTATTCATCCTCTCTAGTAACCATTTATTGTCCCTAAACAGAATTTCCTGTATTCCTGATCTCCCCCACCCCTATAAAATAAGAATAAAAATTCCCGGACCCCATTGGGATGTTGGATAATCTGTGATTCTCCCCATAAGCACAATAAATAAATGTCTTTCTCTTATTAATTTGCTTTATTGTGAGTTGATCTTTCAGTGAACCTTCCAAGATGAAGGGGAAAGTCTCCCTAACCCCTGCACATATTTGTTTTTCTTTGCAGCACTGATCCTTTTTGTAATTATATCAATATTGATTTGTGTCCTTGTGTACTCTCTGTACCCTACTCCATTATAAAGTCCAGAGGGTAGAGACAAGATCTGTTTTCATTATCAATATACCCTTTAGATCACAGTAAGGGTTCAACAATTATTTATCATAAATGAACGCATGACTTGTTCCGGGAATACTGGGCCATGTAGATTTCTTAGGACATCAGGGTTTGTGAAAGACCAGAATATTGTTGAATACCAGGATAATCTGGAATACTGGTTACTGAGCAAATTTAAATCCCTTTACCCATTTTGTTTGTTTTTCGGGGGGGGGGGTTGTTTTATTTGGTTTATTTGTTTGAGACAGAGTCTCACTCTGTCACCCTTGGTAGAGTGCCGTGGCGTCACAGCTTGCAGCAACCTCAAACTCTTGGCCTCAAGTGATTCATTTGCCTCAGCATCCCAAGTAGCCGGGGCACCCACCATAATGCCCGGCTATTTTTTTATTGCAGTTGTCATTGTTTAGCTGGCTCAGGCTGGGTTCAAACCCACCAGCCTCTGAGTACTTGGCCAGCGCCCTACCCACTGAGCTATGGGCTGTCCCCTCTGTTTGTTTTTGAGACAGGATATTACTCTTTTTGTTCTGTTGCCTGGGATAGAGTGCAATGATGTTATCACAATCATAACTTACCACAACCTGAAATTTCGGGGCTCAAGCAATCCTGCCTCAGCCTCCCAAGTAGCTGAGACTACAGGAGTGTACCACCGTCCCCAGCTAATTTTTAGTGATTACAAGTATGAACCACAATGCCTGGACCTTTACCTACTCTTACACTTATGTCAAGGATCAAAATAAATTCTTTTTTTTTTTTTTGCAGTTTTTGACTGGGGCCGGGTTTGAACCTGCCACCTCCAGTATATGGGGCCAGCACCCTATTCCTTTGAGCCACAGGTGCCACCTCAAAATAAACTCTGTACAGAGCTACATACGTATAAAGGAATTTCATCATACAGTAGAAACCACTGAAGATGTTTGGGCAACTATTTGAGGTAAAATTTGTTGAATCATTCTGGTGCTGTCCAGAAGAGAATGTAGTGTGAGTATTTTAAAATATAGGAGATCATGTAAAAGGCTATTGTAATGAAGTTTTGGAGACAGAATTTGAACTGATGACGTGTTCCTAAAAAGGATAATATAAGAATACTTGTCAGGCCCGGGCTTGGTGGCTCATGCCTGAAATCCTAACACTCTAGAAGGCCTAGATGGGTAGATTGCCTGAGTTCAGAGTTCCAGACCAGCCTAAGCAAGAGCAAGACCCCATCTCTAAAATAGCTGGACGCTGGGGCCAGCATCCATAGTCCCAGCTTCTAGGGAGGCTGAGGCCAAAGAATTGTTTATGCCCAAGAGTTAGAGGTTACTGTGAGCTATGATACCATGACACTCTACCAAGGGCAACAAAGTAAGACTCTGTCTCAAAAAAGAATGCTTGTCAAATAACAAGCAAACTGGATACTTGATGATTACAGATAATTGTTTTGTTGGGAGAGAGATGATGGTGTGATGGTGCCATTTTGATTAGTTTGAGAAGGAGTAAGTTCTTATTATTTAGAAAAACAACTTGAAGGATTTTTTTTTTTTGAGACAGAGTCTCACTATGTGGCCCTCGGTAAAGTGCCGTGGCATCACAGCTCACAGCAACCACCAACTCTTGGGCTTAAATGACTCTCTGGCCTCAGCCTCCCAAGTAACTGGGACTACAGGCAGCCACCACAATGCCCGGCTATTTTTTGTTACAGTTGTCATTGTTTAGCTGGCCCTGGCCGGTCTCTAACCTACCAGCCTTGGTGGTGTACATGGTTGGAACCCTAATGGACTTGAAGGATTTTGATTAAATGATATGATGATAATGATATGATATAATTGTGTGGATTTTTTCAACAGATTAATTGGCTTTTGCCTATCCTTGAACTTTATATAAATGGAATCAAGCAGTGGCTTGCCTACATATCACATATTCTTCAATAGTGTTTATAGAATACTGTACCCTCACTGCAAGACAGCTGCTGTAAAGTATATTCTAAGAAGTGAAATTACTGAATAAAGAATGCAAGTCTCACTTTGTTGGCCTCCATAGTGTGCTGTGACGTCATAGCTCACAGCAACCTCAAACTCTCAGGCTCAAGCCATCATCTTGCCTCAGCATCCTGAGTAGCTTGGGACTACTGGTGCCCGCCTGGCTAATTTTTAAGAGATGAGGGTCTCTCTCTTGGTCAGGCTGGTCTCAAACTCCTGAGCTCAAGCAATCCACCACCTCAGCCTCCCAGAGTGCTAGGATTGCAGGCATGAATCACCTCATAGGTATTTTTTTTTAATAGATACCACAGTCACACAGTTGTAACTGCTTCTATGAACAAATTTCTTTCTTTTTTTTTTTTTTTTTTGTGAGACAGAGCCTCAAGTTGTCGCCATGGGTAGAGAGCTGTGGCATCACCGCTCACAGCAACTTCCGACTCCTGGGCCTAAGAAATTCTCTTGCCTCAGCCTCCCAAGTAGCTGGGACCACAAGCACCCACCACAATGCCTGGCTATTTTTTGGTTGGAGCCATCATTGTTGTTTCTCGGGCCTGGGATGGATTTGAACTCGCCAGCTCAGGTATATGTCGCAGGCGCCTTAGCTGTTTGAGCCATAGGCGCCAATCCCCTATAAACAAAAATTTTTTTTGAGACAGCCTCAAGCTGTCACCCTGGATAGAGTGCTATGGCATCACAGCTCACAGCAACCTCCAATTCCTGGGCTCAAGCAAGTCACCTGCCTCTGCCTCCCAAGTAGCTGGGACTATAGGTGCCCACCACAACGCCTGGCCATGTTTTGATTGTAGCCATCATTGTTGTTTGGTGGGCCCAGGCTGGATTTGAACCCACCAGCTCAGGTGTATGTGGCTGGCACCTTAGCTGCTTGAGCCACAGGCACCAAGCCCCTATAAACAAATTTCAATGACCCCTGTATGTTTCTTTATAATATCCTTCCTTAATTACTCAAAATTTTTGAGTTGTTTTCCAGAACTGATGTCATTTTTACAAGACAAAGGAGTTGAGATTCTAAAGTCTCCTCAGGTGGTTGTTTTTTTTTTTGAGACAGATTCTCACTATGTTTCCCTTGGTAGAGGGATGTAGTGTCGCAGCTCACAGCAACCTCAAACTCCTGGGCTTAAGCGATTCTCTTGCCTCAGTCTCCCAAATAGCTGGGACTATAGGCACCTGCCACAACACCCGGCTATTGTTTTTATTGTTATAGTTGTCATCGTTGTTTAGTAGGCCCTGGCAGGGTTCGAACCCACCAGCCTTGGTGTATGTGGCCAGCACACTAACCACTGAACTACGTACGGACACCGAGACCATGAGGTAGGTTCTTGATGCTGAGAATCACCATCACCCACAACCTGCCCCAATGCATGTGGCCCTTCCTTAAAAAGCCCGTGGTCTTGGCTAGGCACGGTGGCTCACACTTATAATCCTAGCACTGTGGGAGGCCAAAGGGTATATTGCCTGAGCTCACAAGTTCAAGACCAATCTGAGCCAGGGCAACACATCATCTCTAAAAAAAAAAAAAAGATGTGTGGCAGGCACCTGTAGTGCCACCTACTTGGGCTACTTAGGAGGATAAGGCAAGAGAATCTCTTGAGCCCAAGAGTTTGAGGTTGCGGTGACCTGTGACACCACAGCACTCTACTACAAGTGACAAAGTGAGACTCTGTCTCACAAAAAAAAAAAGCCATGATCTTTCTTGGTTAGGGAGAGAGATCTGAGACTATTTTGCCTCCCAACAAACCTCTTTTGCATTAAACTTTCTTTCTTCCTTGGTAATCCTCCTTGTTTCAATAATCAGATTTTTGTGTAGTGAGCAACTGAATCTAGGCCAAAACTCCCATGTAGTGTGTTTTTTTTTTTTTTTTCTGAGACAAAGTCTCAATATGTCACCCTCAGTAGCGTGCTGTGGTGTCAGAGCTCACAGCAACCTCAAACTCTTAGGCTTTACACGGTTCTCTTGCCTCAGCCTCCCAAGTAGCTGGAACTCCAGGTGCCCACCACAACACCTGGCTATTTTTTTGTTCCAGTTGTCATTTGTTGTTTAGCTAGCTCGTTCCAACCCACCAGCCTCGGTGTATGTGGCTGGTGCAGTACCCACTGTGCTACAGGTGCTGAGCCTCCCTTGTAGTGTTGAGAACACAATGAGATCAAAACTTTAGATCTTTGCCAATTTAGTAGGTGAATTTATCATGATAGTTTGGATTTGCACTTCTTGCATTAAGAGAAATTGATCTCTTTTCATAGTTTAAGCGTATGGTCCTGGCTCGGCACCTATGGCTCAACGGGCTAAAGCACTAGCCACGTACACCTGAGCTGGCAGGTTCAAATCCAGCCTGGGCCCACCAAACAACAATGACGGCTGCAACCAAAAAATGGCAGGGCGTTGTGGCAGGCACCTGTAGTCCCAGCTACTCAGGAGGCCGAGGCAAGAGACTCACTTGAGCCCAGGAATTGGAGGTTGTTGTGAGATGTGATGCCACGGCCAGGGTGACAGCTTGAGGCTCTGTCTCAATAAATAAATAAATAAACAAACAAACAAACATATGGTTCTAAAATATCCATTACAAAAGTATTAGAACTAATAAATAAGTTCAGCAAGGTATTAAGGTATAAAAACCAGTTGTATTTCTATACAGTAGCAGTGAACAAACTGAAAATGAAATTAAGAAAACAATTCTACTTATAATAGATTCTAAAAGAATAAAATATTTAGAAATAAATGTA
>CAUYON010099382.1:0-28757 GCA_963573935.1 Arctocebus calabarensis
ATTTCTCTAGCTCTTTGTAGGTTTGGGAGCATTTGAAAGCTTTGTCTTCCATGTCAGAAATCCTTTCTTCTGCTTGCTCCATTCTGTTACTGAGGGATTCTACTGTATTTCTCAGATCTTTGAGGGCTGCAACTTCTTGTCTCAATGTATCAAAATCTTTGGTCGTTTGGTCTTTGAATTCCTTGACTTCTTAAGATAATTTTTGAAATGCTCCCAGAATTTCTAATTCCAATTTTTCCTCTATTTTATTGATCTTGTTTGCAATTCAACATCTGAATTCAATTTCTGACATCTCAGCCATCTGTTTATACAAAGGATCATCATTTGTGTCTGCCAAATTGTTCCTTGAGGGGGCTGATTTACTCTGGTTGTTGATGTTTCCAGAGCTTTTCTGCTGATTCTGCCCCATATTTATTTTGCACCGTTTGGCTGGGTGAGTGGGTAAGGATAAGTTGGGTTGGGGGTTCTAGGAGTAGTGATTGACCAGTCCTTCCTTTGCCTGTAAGCTGGGACTGGCGTTTGTACCTTTTCCCCTAGAGCTTTGCCAACCCGTACTTTGCTACTGTCTGCAAAACTGGGGGCCTTCTTGATGTGGTGGGGTTAAGTGGCTCTGTCTTATTTTCAGCTGGTCTCTGTCTTACCCTAGAGAATTGGTTACTCTGTGTTGGATTCTGAGCTGTGGAGGAAAACCAGCAATTAGGTCATCATGCCCCCCACAACAATTCCACAGCAATTGGAAAGGAAAATCAAACCTTCCCACTACCACACACCCAGTGTACAATGTTGGAAAGTCCTCAGGTGATTGGCCCAGTTGAAGAGGTACCAATCAATTGTCCCAGGCAGTACCAACCTCAAAGCAAAGAGTTGAAAAGTCTGTGGCGACTAGACAGCAGAAGTCTGCTGGCAGCTTTAGTATAACTCACTCCAGGGTTCTGTGAGCTCAGGAGGGCCCCCCCAGCCAATAAATTAGCCTGGGAAGGTTGATGCCTCTTTCCTCTCCTTGCCCCTCTGTAACACCCAGTCTCTGGTAACCCTGCAGGGCTGTGGTCCAGTTCCCTCCAATGAGTAGATGCTCTAGAGGTTTGTGCCTGCCTAGGTCACATGGGGCTCTGTGGCTCCTCAGCCAGTCCACCAGTTATGTCAGTGTTGGCAGGGGGGGAGGTGAGGCCTGACAACCTGGGTAGTTGATAGGGGCTGGGGCGATTCACTCAGTTCCAGCCCTGTCCCTGATTGATGTGAAGTAGATGAAAAAGCTGATAGAACAGAACAAGTTTGCAGAATTTCTGCCCTGTGGAAGAGATGCTGGGCTGCTAATAGTCCTGACTCAGTCTGTGAGTTTCAGCCCTTTGTCTAAGCTGTCATCCCCTGAGGGCCAGGTGTGGCCGAAATTTAGCAAAACTTTGGTCCACTTAGGCCAGCCACCTTTCGGCTTACTCTCCTCTCACTGCTCCTGAGCCGGGAGAACAGCACAGACCAGCTGCAGCCCGTGCCCTGTCCATACCCCTCGAGAAAGTGTCCAAGAATCTGGACTCCGTGGGGAACAGACCTCCAGACCTCAGGGTAAGAGTGGAGGGGAGGGCCAGGAGTTCCAACTTGCAGGTAGAGAATATAAACAGTTTTATACAGCTTTATGCCTGGCAGGAGAGTGCCACGGCACCCTAGTAGGGGAAGGAGGTCCAGTTTTTAGAGGGTCTCTCCCGTGGGTTAGAGTGGGAGGACATCTGAACTCCGCTCGCTTGTTTGTATGGAAGTATGGAGTATACTGCGAGCTGTTCTCTTGGGGGAGGGGACTCCCGTCTGCTTGGTGATGTGCTCTGTACCTTTTGTTTGTATCCTTGGGGTTGTAGGTCACTCCAGCCGGGTTGATGTGCGTTCCTTGACCTTGTCTCTTGGCTCAGCTCCAAACCATTGGCTTTCTCGCTAAGTTTCTGTCCTTTAACTCTCCTTCTGGATGGGAGTGTCTGCAGAAAGCTGGCTACAGACCGCCATCTTGGCTTGTCCCCCCCAAGATAATTATTTTCAAAAGAAGTTTAAAGCAAAGTGTTTATATCAAAACTAAACCCTCTTTAAATTATACAATTATGTCACTGTTATGTTTTATTATTATAACACCAGCTTATTTCTAAAGTGGGTGGGGTGTAGTCTTGAAAAATAAGGCTTACCCTACGTCCATAGTGTAATTTGACACAGATTTGCGGAACACTGATAATGAAATCACCGAAGTGAATGAAGCCATGTGACTCAGCAATTCCTCATTATGCCTTGTAGTAAAGAGGTGTAGCTCATACTGACTATTGTACAGTTCTGTCTAGATTTGAAATAGGGAAGTAGTTGGATATGATTACCTTACAAATTCTAGTTTTGAAATTTTTCTAGCTGTGCTTAGTACCTGTATTTCTTTTTAAAAAGTATGAGTTGTTTACTTTTATTATTTTGATTAGGCATTTTATTACACATGTTCAATTAAAATGGACAAATTTTTAATAAAAATTAGGTGTTAGTGTTGAATACTGCTTTATCCAGTACATGGCAACTAAATTATAAACAATTATTCAATGTAACAAGATAATATGGTTTCATATGTAGTAAAGGAGTCTATCACATCTCATACGCATAATTTGTGGTGAAACAGCAAATGCTGTGCCAAATTAAAGAGACATTTACACTTGTCTGAAAAGCTAGTGGGATGTTAAATGACTTACACTGAGTAATAAGCAAAAATATGGACCAAGTATGCAACAATAAAGTACAAGAAATTACAGTTTCAGAAATCATAGCTAGGAAAATGAAATCTCATACAATTGCAGAATCTGATCTGTCACCTGTCTGCTGTACAATTGTAAAAGCGATGTTTAGAGAATATGAAAAGGAAATTTTAAAAATTCACTTCCAGATAATATAATTTCTTGGCATGGGAAGGATTTATGTGAAAGTACAGAACTTCACGTAATACCTCAAAGAAGTAAACATGTTTGCAATTCAGTTGGATGAATTTACTGGTGTCAGTGGTAATCTCCAACTTTTAGCATTTGTCTATAAAGAAATCATTGAATAGTTTTTGTCAACCACTCCAAAGGGCTGAGATATCTTCAATCTGATAATTAACTTGTCCTGAGATTCCTGAATAAGTGTGTATTTGGATGGAGCCCCGTCTACGTCTAGAGGTGTAAAAGGATTTGTTACACTTGTGTAAAAAAAAAATCCAAAATTTTACATATTTTCTAGTGTAGTCCTGCATAACACTACTATGTAAAAAGCAGGCCATTGCAATGAAGATTTAAAGGATTGTGTTCCTCAATGCAAGCTTCTCACATGCAGCTCTTACTGCATATGGAAGTGAGATGGCTGTCTTGAGGAAGAGTTCTACCAAGATTTTTAAAAATGCAACATTCTAAATTAGGCGATTTACTTTGATGAGGCTTGCTCTAAAAGATGCATTTCTTATAGATTTCACTGTTTCATTTATTAAGAGTATGCAGGGAAGTCATGAAAATATTCTCATATCTTCATATAAAATACACACTATCAGAAAAATTACTGCTCTGGAAAGGATTAAAGAGAAAATGCAGTAGAAATGTTTTAACTAGTGAAAAGGTATAACTGAATAAAAATTTTTTTGAGCAAATTTTACGAACTTTAGATTGTATGCAAATTTTGAAAAATATTTTCCTGAGTCTACATTTGGCGTAATGTCTCCAGATTGGGTGAGAAATTCCTTTTAAGTGTGTGTATGTCAGCAAGTTTAAATATTACAGAAGAGCAAAAGTTAACAGGAATAAGAAATGACAGGATTGGGTGGTGCCTGTGTGGCTCAGTGGGTAGGGCGCCGGCCCTATGTGGTGAGGGTGGCAGGTTCGAACCCAGCCCTGGCCAAATTGCAACAACAACAACAACGGTGACAGGATTGTAATTAAAATATTCAGCAGATATAACATTCTGTTATCTCAAGGGCGAATTTCCAACTATTACCAAAAAAGCAATAGAAATACTTCCATTCTTATATTTGTGTGAACCAAGCTTTTCTGCAATGAATATTCACAAAAACAAGAGTCCCTGGAAGATTTAAGAGTATGCCTGTACAAACTACACCCCTTACAAAGATATTCTAAAAAATTTCAAGCTCAGATCTTATTAACTATTAAATTATAATAAAGTTACAAATTATAATTTTTGGGGGGGCTGTAGTGCATTTTGTTTAATTAGTCAAAAAAGTTCTTTTTTTTTAATCAATGTAAGTGTGCCATAGAAGTTTATAAGGGCAAGTGTGCCTTGAGATGAAAAAGGCTGAACCACTGCCCAAGGGAATTTGGGCAGTGAGATAGAGATTGCATATAATCAGAAGAGTTATAGGTGAGCTTTCTTGCCTCCGAAAAACACAGTTATAGGTGGACCTGTGTTTGCCTGAGTGTGCATTTCCCTCGAAGAAAACTGATTCTGATATGAGGCCTGAGGGGTAGTCATGGAGGTGTATTTCTTGGATCTCTCCAAGACTGATCTCATTTATGTGGGTTCTAACTGTTGAACTCAGAAGTAGTGAGTAGACTCGTGGTTCCCAGGGGCTGGGGACATTTTGGTCAAAGAACACCAGATTTCAGTTAGGTAGGGATGAGTTCAAGACAGTTTTAGAACATGGTGACTGGAGTTCGTGAATTCTTAAAAACTGCTGAGTGTATTTTTGTATTCTCACTTTAGAAAATACATGAGTTGGCTCGGCGCCTGTGGCTCAGTGGGCTAAGGCACCAACCACATACACCTGAACTGGCGGGTTCGAATCCAGCCCGGCCCTGCCAAACAACAATGACGGCTGCAACCAAAAAATGGCCGGGCATTGTGGCGGGCGCCTGTAGTCCCAGCTACTTGGGAGGCGGAGGCAAGAGACTCGCTTGAGCTCAGGAATTGGAGGTTGCTGTGAGCTGTGATGCCATGACACTCTATCCATGGTGACAGCTTGAGGCTCTGTCTCAAAAAAAAAAAAGAAAAGAAAATACATGAGTTATGTGTAAGTTGATCCATTTAGTTTCAGCCATTCCACAACATAGACCCTATTTCAAAACATGTCATACATCATGGATCCAAGTTTTGTCACTTAGAAGGACTTAGGAATGAGCATTCAGCTGTAGAGATGTGGTTAGCTGACAGACTCAGGATCAGTCTCAGCTCAAGTCAAATTTATGTTCTTCCCAGGAAGCCCCTTCCTGGTGACTGCGCGTGGCAGGGGCACAAGGGTCTGGCCACTTCTGCCCAGTGCAGGACTCTTCTCATGGTCACTTTTGCACTTCAGCTTCCCAGAAACTGATACTTCATCAGGTATATTTTCTGGCCTGTGGCTCTTGCCCAGTTCTGCTTCACAGACATTATCAGTGTTATGCTGGTAAATGTTTCAGGCCTGGCTGATTTACATAGCATTTGCCAATTTCAAGCTCTCCAAGTAACATCACAGAGCACTTTCCCTTTTGCTAATAGTTCCATCTCCACAGTTACTTTCTGGAGGACTCAACAGATCTAACAGTCCTAGTTTATCAAGTCTCCCTCTTCCCACCTGTCAGCATTGTCCCATGAGCTTTATCTCAAGGATCCTGGATCTGCCCACTGCCTTTCTACTGTTCTAGAGAGAAGGGAAGGAGACCAGCTGGTTTCATTTGTGGTGATAGAATATTTCAAATCTTAACATTTCTACTAGCTTCCCATTGGCCAAAGAATAAAAACTCACGTCTGACCTACAGAGCCCTATATAACCATCCCTCTGTTCTCTCCAAAAGCATTTCCTACCAGCCATACTTGGTCAACCTTAGTTTCTTGACACTGAACGCAGTCACATCTTTTTGCCTCTTTGTTCCTTTAATCTGGATGCTCTTCCCTCCTGTTGGCATAGGTGGCTTTTCAGAGTTCAGTCCAGTGCTCAGCTGTGAGACTATCTTTGAGGTGGGAATTTGGGCAGTGAGATAGGGATTGCATACCACTATTGGGTTAGGAGAGTTACAGATGAGATTTCTTGCCTCCAAGAAGTAGCCATATTTTTCGCTTCTGTGGCTTCAGCACTTCAGTATTTGGCCCCATTAGTGAAGTGTGCTGAGCTCATCTGAGCACCAGCGGGTGTGCATGGCTGGAGCTATAGTAAGCCCTCACCGATGTGAGGCTCCCACAGCCTCTTGGCCCACCTAGAAGTTCACCTGCAACTTTAGAGGACAGTTGTCATATGAGGTGGGGCCTCCCACCTCAAGAGTACTGGGGTCTCTCTGCCTGAGGGCTTTCTCAGCACAGGAGCCTGCTACAGTCCCACACAATCTAGAAGAGCTTAGAGGTTAACACGCAGAGGGAATCCTACATACACACAAGATAGATCAGAGTCAATGGTTAAACTCCGCCTACGGCATCTTCAGAACCCTCAGATTTTTTCTCAGTGGTCTTCCCCAAGTGATCCCTGCTTTGGTACATAGGTTAGATGGCTCATAAGTTTCTCACAGTACTTGGAAATTCAAGATGAAGGCACTGGCAGGGTTTGTGCCTGGCGAGGGCCTATTTCCTGTTTCATAGATGGCGCCTTCTTCCTGTGTCCCTAGAGGACCAAAGGGGCAAGGCAGCCCCCCTGGGACCTCTTATGAGAACACTAATCTCACAAGGGCTGGGCCTTCATGACCTAATCACCTTTCAAAGTTTCTTTTCCAATATCATCTCACTGGAAGTTAGGATTTCAACATAGGAATGGGGGTGGCACATTTATATCACAGAAATCTTCCATAGGATGGAGCCCTCTCATTAACATCCCTGTTTAATTGGGAGGTCAGCCCAGGAAGCATGACAGGATGAGGAAAAGGGAAGGGAGGACGACTAACAAACTTAATCATTTTCTTATCTCAGTTTGGCATCTTTCAAAACAGACCTTGAACCAGTACAAGTTGAGTGAATTGGTCCCAGGATGAAACCCCAATATAAAGTTTCAATATCTGTTTTGAAAGTTAATCAGTCCCAGGATTGGTTGCTAGACAGAAACTCAGCTGCATGGATTGACCATTCAGAAGCAGGTGCACTCAGGAGCTCTCAAAGGCAGAGGGCCACCTTGATCCATTTAGCCCCAGCATTCCAGGCAGAGATTGCAGGACCTGCCTTGCACACGTGGAAGCCTTCAGAGGAGGATCTGGCCCCACAGATTTAGAGGTTGCAATCTCCTGCCTTGATCCTGGGCCTTGGGTATCCTGGACCCTCCCATTTTGCATTCATTACCTGCTCTGAAGTTATTGGGGCCTGGTGTGAATTTAGGGACAATAAAACCTTCAAAGGGCTTGGTCCTGAGATCAGTTGGGAATTTGCAATAAAGAAACATCTTGCCCAGGAAGGTGTGATTTCAAGGCAAGCTGAGATGAGAGACTTTGGAAGGGGCCTTCTTTGGGGAGTCAGGAAGAGTCCATACGTGAGACAGTTTAAGGTGCCTTCTTCCTGGGCACAAGATAGATCTGCTCATTAATTGGGGGCACAGACCCTTGTCTCTCTCCAGGGAGCTGGAATAAGGCCACTCCATCCTCCCCAGGAGGTCTGCTACAGCTGTCAACCTATCTAATGATGCATTAGAATCCACTTCTGATACTTTGTAGAAATCTAGGTGTCTTTTCCCTGCCATGTACCTACCAGGTCAAAATTTCCACCCCCAGAGCCTGGGAACCCAACATTTTCCAAATAAGTCCCCCTGCTCCAAGACACTCTGGCTATTCTGTCACCAACACCATCTTACATTTTTACCACTTGGCCCTTCTCTCTAGATTTGTGGGCAGAATTGTTTGACCTGCAGGGCCAAGTCCTTAAACTCTTCCAATGTCCATCTTGCTCAGGTTCTGGGTATGTTGAGCAACACGAAGTAGGTGCTCGAAGTCACTGTCCTGGTGGTTTCCTTCTCACAGGACATCACCGGCCACCTTCTTGCCACCTTCTAATGTGAACTCAGGGAGGGAGGAGAGCTGGGAAGCAAAGCAGGAGAAGGGGTGGAGAATAGCAGGGGCTACTGCATTAGATAGTGCTCTCAGTTCAGCAGCACCACCTTCCCAGGATGGCTTTCATGAGACCAGAATGAAAGTGATTGACCATTTCATGGGGCCATGCGAAAAGTGTGTTCCAAGGACAAAAGCCTGAAATAGGGGCATACTTAATGGATCCAGTGTTTGCTCTTTTCTTCTACTTCTCTCCACCTCCACCACCTGTGAGATTCCTGGTCTGCACATTTCTCCCTTCTTGTTCTCACATTTTACCTAGCCAAATCCTACTCATGTGACCATTAGAACTCAGCTCAGATGCCTACCTCCTCCAGGAAGCCCTCCTATACACTTCCTCCTCCTCTTCCTCTGCATTTTCTCATGCTGCACCACCCAGACTCTCCTCTTTAAGCTGCTGGCTTTGGGTGTTGGACCCTCTCAGCCTGCCTCAGCTGTAGAGTTGCCGAGCCCAAGGTCACATTTCTGTGTAGCCCATGGTCAATGACACTCCCAATACAAGGGTATAAAGGCCTGGCCAGACTCCCATCAGGACACCTCTTAGAGGCTATCTCAGCCTCCACGCTCCCCATAGGATTGGCCTAAGCTGTTGTTAGAACCACACCACTTCCCGCTCTGCTCCTTCCCCTCCTCCCACAGAGGTTAAGCACAAGGACATCCCCTAATTAACATCTCACTTTCTTTGGAAAACCTGTGAGATTGGCCAAGGCACCGAGTCCACTGAATTAGTAGCAGCTACAGGGTTGCAAATCTCAGTTAAGAGTTTATCCACAGCATCCAACATGCTGGGCATGCTAATGAACCTTGGTATGATCATGTAGGTTCTCATGAAAGGCTCAAGTAACCTTCCCATGTTACAGATCAGGAAAAGCCTTACTGCAATAGTTCTCAACTTTCCTAATGCCTCCTAATGCCGTGACCCTTTAATACAGTTCCTCGTGTTGTGATGATCCCCAACCATATAATTATTTTCGTTGCTACTTCATAACTGTAATTTTGCTACTATTATGAATTGTAATTTAAATATCTGATATGCAGGATGTATTTTCATTGTTGTAAAGGGGTCGTAACTCACAGGTTGAGAACCGCTGGCCTTACTGTGATGGTAAGTGGCTTGTATAAGATTTCATAGTAGGTAACAAGCACAGCCAGGCTCTGACACCAAACCTATGCCTCAAGGCATTAGTCTGTGCTTGTTCCTAGTTTCTTGGCTGGTCTATGGCCCTCAGGCTGGGGTCTCATATTTTTGTGGCCCCACAGATCACCACATCAGCATCTCCCAAGAGGTAACTGAATACCCAAAATGGACATTACCAGTTCATTTTACCTTTAAGCCTTCCTAGTCTTTGGATACTTGTTCCTTTCTGTGCCCACAGACCATGATCGACTTCTCCATCTGCCCTTCAATTAGCCAACACATCCTACTTACAGAAGAGACCACAAAGTCCAAGAGGTGGATGATTTGTTCAATCACAGCATTAGAATGGGCTAACTTCTACCTCAAAGATACTAAGGTGTCTGTGCTTATAGCCACCTCATTACATGAGAAAGGGGGGGACCTGCTCCAGCGTCTGAGCCAATGCAAGAGTCCCTTGTGTTTTTCTAGCAAATGTGATAGCTGAGAAAGCAGGGGTCCCATGGTGGAGTAAGTTGTGGGTCATTGGTTGGTCCTTGCCACGGAAGCTTTGGTGTAGTGGGAAGAATAATGGTTCAGTAGGACAGGATTTGAATGTTACAGCCCTGCTGGGATAGAGACTTGGGCCAACTCCTTATCCCATTCTATAGCTAAGACTAAATCTCCGAAGCTGTGCAATCCCTGCCCATCTTCTGGCTGTTCTATTAAGTACCTCTGACTTACGGCTTTTATGAAACACACATCCTTTTCTCAGCAACCCTATACCTATCACTCTGAGGCCAAGCAATAGGTAATAGGTAATAGGTAATGCCTCTTTCAGCAATGTGGAGTCTGTGTGTAGCCAGTTTCATTTTTGTATCTTGTGGGCACTGTTAGGCCTCTCCAAGGATTCTCGAATACTTTCTATATGCTGAACATGAGATTGAACTTCCCTGTGGTTTGGGGAAGATGATAATAAAGAATGAGCAGCATGGACAAAGGTGGTTTCTTAGGGTCCAAGAGATCTGGATATGAAGGACAGTTCTCTAATGAGTTTTGCGATCCTTAAAATATGAGTTCTTTAAATCTCTGTATGATCCCTTGGTTGGGATTTCAGAGCTGTGATGCTCATTGCACTGTGTGTCTATTGCCTAAACAGAGCACCTTTAGAAAAACAGCAGTCATTGCTTTTGCTCTTGGAGCTTCCTGCTCAGAACTTGGAGGGAGGGGCAGATAGCTTGACATGTCCTCTGCTGAGGTAACCTGATGGAACATTCTTGGAAGTGGATTCTTTAATTCCCAGTCCCGTAGTGGATGAGTTGATAATTATTGCACAGGAAGCCTCTCTACAGGGAAGGTTGGGCTTCCTTACAGCATGGCAGTAGGGTTCTAAGGGTAAGTGTCCTAGAAGATAACCCTGCCAGGAGGACGTTGTCTCACCTTTAATGGCATAAGCTTGGAAGACAGTGTCACTTGCCATATATTAGAGGCAGTGAAAAAGGTAGTCTAGTTACAAGCGGTGAAGATGTACTAGATATTTTTTGATAGGATTTGGAAAATAGATGGGAAATGCTATGTTTTGAAAGCACAATCTGGCATTTCTACCCATGGCCGGCCATTATCCACTTCCTGAGCCCAGCTACCCACCTCAAGTATTTGAGTCTGTCTGCAACCTTGCCTGTGGCTGAGTCAGCACCAGCCTGGAAGCCCTGGGGATTTAAGGGAATCTTAAGCAGCAGAAAACCCTCACTGCCTTATGCTGAGACTGCCTTTCAAATGAACCACTTGCAGCCTAGTCTTCAGTCAAAAGAGAACTATTAAAGATAGAAGCCAAAATGGACCCTTGCAGAGCCATCAATGGGGATGCAGCTGTTCTCTGAGTAGGCAATTGAGGTATCTCAAGTTGTGCTGTAAGGATCATGGAATTATTCAAGGGCGATCACTTTATAACACATTTGAGTTAAAATGGACGTTATCTGGAGGCACTGCCCAGTTTTTTCCATGAACTTGGATTCATGGATGGAGGAGGATAAGCAAAGAAAACAAAAAGCTCCACATGATAGCCCTGAAGGTGAACAATGGGAATCCCTTTAAGGAAAAGATTTTCTTGTATGGACTTCACTTCAGCATCTACCTTTGGGATCCATCCTGTCACTGTGGTCTCCCCAAAGCAGCTCCAAGTAACACCCAAGTACAACACGGGTATTGAAGCCTCCCTGGTTCTGCCCAATGAGGCACTGCTCTAGTGAACAGTCTTTGGAGCACCCCATTGGGGTTTCCTAAATCCTCATGAGATCTGCATCACGCCCCGAGGCTAGCCCTGCCTGTTCCTTCTTTATCTTATCAGGCATCACCCACCCTCCCCACGAACAATCTCCCCAACTGTCAGAGTAACAGTTGTTCACTCTAACAGATGCAGTCCTCAAAGAGCCAGGAGAGGAGTGGTGATGGTGATGGGGGGTACGGTACTGAAGGGATCTCAGTGTGTGCATGTGTGGATAAGAGGGTGGGTTTCAAACGCCAGCCTTATGCCCGGTCCCTCCCCAGTTTCACGCCTCACTCACCTCAGGAGGCAGGGCAGGCCTGCTCAGGTGACCTTCCCAGGGAACTATCCCAGTCCCTCCTAAGGGATCTTTAAAACTTACTTGCTGACCCAGGATGTGTTGGTGCTGAGTTTATCAAGAAGCTAAATGCCGGCATTCTTCCCTTGGCTCCAGAGCCAAAACTAACATAAACACCCACTCCCTATTCGTTATTCTAACTCCCTCAGCAGAATGACCATCCTGACCCTGGCTGAGGGAGGGCTCCCTCTGATTTATGGCCCCACCAACAGATGCAGTAGCTGAGAACTGGGTCAGGCATCTGGTACCTGGGAGGAGAATGGTTCAAGAGTCATAGCAGCTGCACCAACCTCTCAGCTGAAGGGGGAGGCAGCGTCTTCATGGAACAGACTTAAGCTAGGGCCTTTGTTGGGTGGATGGGAAAGGACAGAGCCCAAGCTCTTTAGGGTAGAAACACATTCCTTTCAACATCTTTCTTCCCCCTGCCTCCTCACCCCTCCAAGTTAGCTGACATGGGAAAAGGGGGAAATTCCAAAGTATATGTCCATGGCATGGACATAAGGTAGGTGAGGTCTTATCCCTTATTCCATTCATAGCTCTCCATGGTTATGGTAAGCTCTGCATTCTATTTTTATTTTAGCAATAGTATTGTGCAAATTCACACGAAGTTTATATAATCATCCTTTTGGCTTTGCAGTAAGTTGTATACATGCAGCAGAGAAGTACAAATCATGTGTATAGAGCTCAGTGAATTCTAGAGAACATTCAAATACAGTCAATTATGCAACATTCAAATACGGTCAGTTAGGTAAGTCATCTTTATGTTGGGACTTTAAAGGATCTACTTTCCAGAAGACTCCCACAGGCTTCCCTCTCAAGTGCATAAATTCTCACCTGGTGCATCTGTTATTTTATGGGTTTTAAACTACCTGCTGGGGGATCATTTCAACACAGAGGATCAGAGCTTCTTACAGCAGTGGGGGCATATTGTCAAGTAGCTGACACAGTTGGAAACTAGAGTGAAGGATAATCTTCTGGCATCACAGCACACATGAGGGAGGTAAAACATGAAAGTGAAGACAGTTTGCTCTGGACTATGGATCTGGATAAATCCAAATTCAAATCCCATCTCTACCTTGACCAAATGCTGGGCCCACTTTAAAGTTAGGGGGACTTGGCATCGAGTTATACTCACTCGATTTCTATACATTCCATGAAGTATATTTATTGCAGTGCTGGACACCAAGCAAGATGACCATGTGGGCACTTGGGTATTGTCCTTAGGGTCTGCTCTGGGACCTAAATGGAAGTTACCTGGGGGACACGCTGCAGATCTTTAGAGTTCTATCTGCAGCAGACTCCTCTGTAGTGTGCCACCTCATTATTTCTAGCTACATTAGCCAGCCTGCTCACCCAGCCTCAGCTCAGGGAGATTGTTGAGCCTATTCCCCTCTGCCTGTGCCACAATCCAGACAGTCTCCAGATAAAAGCTGGGGAAGGTGCAGGGGTCACCTTATTTCCCCTCTCCAAGGGACCAAAATCTTGTGCTCTTGATAAAGTTCTTTGTCATTTCAGGGAGGAGAAACAATTTCCACTTTGGCCAGAAGCAGCTCATACTTTTCTATCTAGAAATATTTTGAAAAAGGATTAATATGTCTGGCCTAACTACTGGTAACTACTTCCACAGTATTATGTAATTATCTGCTTAGTAATATAAGAAATGGCCAGGGTGGGAGGAATGGGCAGGTTTCTGGTGAGTATTTGGGAAATAATTTTATTCTTTATAAATAATAGCCTAAGCTAAGAATGCCTTGATTCCTTGATTCTATCATAGCTATTGGATAGATTTCAGGTCTCTAGGCTCAGTCTTCACACTAAATGCACCAAAGATGAAATTTATCCAAATAGCAAACTGGTCAGGCAATACTAGGCCCACAAATCCAAGACCTGTGCTACCCACAAAGTTCCCGTTACCAGTGGTCCTCCAAATCCAGTTCCTAACCACCTGTTCTTCCAGGTTCTTAGGGGAGGAATCCAGACCTCCAACAAGGTCCTAAAATGACACCCACCTCAAACCCCCCTAGACTCCTTATTCTCTTGGTTTACAAAGGCCTATACTGAGCAGTTCTTCTATGTGGCTCTGAACTTTATCTAGAAGGGAGGAGACCCAAGAGATTCAAGCAAGGTGGTTAGGAGGATAGTTGCCATTTATAAATGTTTGTTATCAAGTGTTTCTCTTAGGCTTTAATTCTGAAGTTTTGGAAGGGATAGAATACTCAGTCAAACCAAGCCACTACACATTGCCTTCAAGCCAAACACTGTTTATGGTGAAGTCATAGGAGGTTAGTAGGGCTTTTTAGACAGTGCTTGTGTATACTGAATCAGTTTCCTAGGCATCTATTTAGCTTTGTGCCTGATCACAAGAGCAATACTTTTTTCTTAAGGAAAACAGCTGTATGTAAACAGTGTTATGCAAAGGTCTTAGGAAACAAAATCTCCAAGGCAAAAAATCAGCCATAGTTTCTGTTTCTGCAATCCCTTAGGGAAATCAATAATTTCAGAAAGTAACAGGCCATGGAAAGAAGTGGGTGAAAATTAGTGACAAAATAGGGGCTATAGCATACAACCAGAATCAGAGGTAGGATAATCTGGGGAAACCTCTAGATTTGAGGAAACGGATCTGAATTCAAACTAGGAGTCCTGGTGGTTCACCTACAGGTAAAAGATCTTTTCTGGGCTTGTCACTAAAAGTGCTGTCATTTCTACTCATTAAGAACACACTCAACAAAATAGTCTTATGACAGTGTACTGTCAATGGCTTTGTCTACTAGTCCCAGCTACTCAGGAGGCCAAGGCAGGAGGATCACTTGAGCCCAGGAGTTTGAGGTTGCTATTAGCTGAGACCAAGCACTCTAGACCAAGCAACAGAGAGTGTCTCAAAGAAAAAAATAAAAGCTGCCCCAAGGTTCTGCCAGCTGACCAGCAAGCCCAGGTTCCACTTTAGGAGCAGAGATACTGGTGGTTAACAATTAGACCAGGGCTCCAAACGGGTTGGAGAGAAGCAGCTGAACAAGTTAAGACTTAGCAGAGAAAACTTAGTTCTAGCACTCTGAATTGTAACAGTTCCTTTAGCTCCTTTGCATCTTACACCTTGTTCTTCAACCAACTCCATTCCATTTTCAGTCTAAGTAAAGGGCTTCCTGTTGTAGATGCTCAGAGTGGATGTTCTTTGACACAAACTGATGGATGTAAAGCTCCTTGATATTTTCGAAGAATATAAATTGGCCATATTATAATTTAATCTGCTCAGAATTTAATATTTTCTGGAAAATAAATGTCCACCTAAGTCCTTGAACATGTATCAGATCATCTTTATTGCCTTATTTTTGTAATGAGTTGTGCAGTGACACAAGACATTGTGGAACATCTAATAACCCCAAGTGGCACAGGGGTTTCTCTTGTGGGACCTGTCGTCCTGAGCAGAGAGACAGTATACCACCATGGGTCCAATTTTGTACAAAGTCAGCCATAATGCATATTTGACTTTTGGCTTTTCAGTTTACATGGTGGCCAATGAGTCCTTCAAGGATATTTCCAAAGTTGTAAGTCACTCTTGAGAAAGGATCAAGTAGCCAGTTTGCCAGAAGTTATTGCAGAGTGGCAAGAAACAAACCCAGTGAACCAGAAACCATAATTACCAAATGAAATTAAATTGATTCACTTATACTTCAAAACAACTATTCAGTTTCATCTGGAATGACCAGTGAAATTTAAGTTACTTTTGGTTGAAATAGATTCTAGAGAAGTTACATGGATACCAAATGTGACTCGGTTCAAGATGACCAGTGCTGGGGTCCTGCCCTGGGGGCAGGGTACTTAAGACTTGTGGAGCTTACTTTTTACTGAAGAAAAGTAAAGTTAGAAGTGGTGAGAGATAGAGACAGAATAGAGTTTTCAAATGTGGGAACACAGGGGACCACTGCTGGCTTGTGGGGTTCACAGCTGTGGCACCCAAAGCTGTTTGTTTCATTCAGCTTTTATTGAAAGCTATTTGCTCATTTAGCCCAGAAGGTAAGCTGAGAAAAGGAACAAAGATGTCAGAAGTTTCTCTGAGCAAGCATGTCAGCTCCTGTTGTTTCTATAATCATTAACATTAAGGGTCTGAGCAGCCTCAAGAAATGTGAAAGCTGAGCCTTATGTAGGAGCAGCCTCCTGTCTGTGGTCAAACACGGATTCCTGGGGGCGGATGGGTGTTAATCCCACAGTTCACTGTGGAGTAAAATGCCACCCATCTCAATCGCCTCTGAAGAATTTGTGGGACAGAGGAATTTTCCTCTGATCACCACAGAGGGTCTTTCTTCTGCAATAAGGGATTTAAGCTCTCCTATCCATATTTCAGGGCTCAAGCTGTTCCCTTGATCTCTGCCCTGGCCAAATACAAACCTCCACATTGGGTATTTGCTTTGATTGTTAACTGGGCATGGGACAGCCTAGTTAATGTTTCTTGCCAGGCCTTGCACACAGCTTCCTCTGCAGCCATTGTTCCTTCAGAGTGTTCAGAGACCCAGCAGGCGTGTTTGCAAGCTATATACCCTACAGGCAAGGGCATATAGCTTGCAAACATACAGGGCATACAGCTTCCTTCTAGGAAAATCAGGAAACTTGCTCAGATAAGAAATTTAATGGTGGTTGGTTTAAAGGTAAACTAGCTGACTTTTTATTCTTTCTTGCTCAGCGTATATGTCTGTTTTTCCCTTTTTCTGGTGGTATTTTCCATTGCCAAGAATAGGGTTTTTGGTCCCCATCCTCCCTGTGGACCAGAATTGAACCATTCTGAAAAGCAGCCCAACTGGTAATTTCCAGCTAATAGAGATTGAACAAGCTTTAACCCACTCTTCTGTTCCTTCTTAGAATTTGTTTCTTGGTCTTCCTCAGAGTTCATTCAACATGTGCTGCTGGATCAGCCCTTCCTGGATCCATGTTTAAGAACATTAAGGATTTCTAGCTTTCCTGTAGATGACAATGTGGTACCTGAGTCAACAGTTTAGGAGCTATTTTCAATCTTGATTCAGTATAGAGGAATCAGCTAAAGTACTAGGTAAACCATTTAAGGATCAAGCCACCTATTTATCTTGGATAAATCTTTAATACGCAGGTGTTCATCTACACTAGTTGATCTGCTCTGCCTCACTAACAAATCCCTTTGGCATGAATTTTCAGGTATTATGCCTTAAATACACACCCATGTGAGTATTTTGCCAAGTAGTGTTGAACCTGACCAAGACAAGCCAATGACTTTGGGGAGTCCAGGTGAGTTGTGTATGTTATTGCATGTTCTCCTGGATTGGTTTGTCATAAAAACTTGACAATCATGATGGGAGGGGCCGGTGTATATCTTCCTTAATGTCGCTCCTTCCAGACCTACAGTAGAAGTGTTTGAAGATGAGGACAGTGATCCTATTTGAGGGAAAACTGCTGTCTATACCACCACCTTTCTGTGGAATTGAGACTTAGAACACATGGAGAAAGGCAGGATCACAGGTAGTATACAATACCTCCAGTGACAGGACAGTTTTTATGTGGGACCTCTGGGAGGCCACCAAAACATCACACAAAGTTGGGCATCATGAAATAAGAAGCTGGACCTTTCTGACCAATTATTAAAAACCTGGTGTTAGCTACAGAGCTTCAGACTATCTCCAGGAAGGAGTCCCCTGGTGGACCTAGTTATTAGTGAAGGGTATTTTGGAATAGAATAAAAAGGTACATTAAGAAACAGACCACTTTGATTCAGATTAAGTCAAGAACTCAGAAGTTGTAGAATAGCTGAGGCCACTCCTGTAGGGTGGAGTAGCAGAAGGGGAAAGTTGTTTTTTACCATTCGTCTTACCTTCCAAGCTTGCCACTACAACCACTTCTGGATGAGTAAATGGAGAAGCCTATTAAGTACTTTGAGTTTTAATGTAAGTTTTCTAACTTCAGATCAGGAATTGTTAGTTTCTCATTCTCTCATTATGCCTCCCAACCATACAGAAGCTTTGATAGCCACCGTATGGTCACAAACTCAGAAGTACTGGAAGAGACTCAGTGGGGCTCAGGCTGGATGTTCCATGAGAGTAAGATCTTTCATCCTCAGAAAAATGGACATTCCAGAATCTCCCCACTTCCCTCCTACAGAGCAATCCCTTAACTGGTCTTAAGGGACCTTCGGGTTGGTAGGATAGTTAAGCTTAAGATACTCAAGCTAACAGGATAAAACAGGATAAAGAATTCTCAGTTTCATGCTAGGTATTTCTAAGACCAGAAAAAAGCTGTTCTTCATTAATGTCAAGTTTCTCTAATTTCCAAATCTTTGTGACTAGTCTGCCTCCCTACGGAGAAACATTTTAAAAGTGTATGCTCTTCGAGAACCAATGGATAGAAATTGATTTAATGGAGACTAGAACAGTTACATTTCTAAAATGTTACCATCCTGGTTCTCTTGCTCATCTGATATGAGTTTAATACCTGGAGAGCACTCAGGACAGTAACTGAGCTCAGGGTCCCCACCCCCTGGCTCCTTGGGGGTGAGGCAAGCCTTTCAAACCAAAAGCTTGTCAAGCATAGCATTAAGCAAAACTCAGAAACCTTACAGGAGGGGCCTCAACTATTTATTCTGAGTTCCTGATTTAATATCAAGATGTTATGTAATAGATGTGTCCTTGAGGTTCTGTCTGGTTGAGTTTAACTTAGTTACCAGGTACCCAAACCCTACCTTGCCTCTAGGGAGGTTGATTCCCTCTTGTTACCCACAGGGCAGCGTTAGTTCTAAACATGAAACCAGTTCTGACCCCAAGAGCCTCCTTCCCTAGGTACTTTATTTTTCTCCAAGCTGGTCAGCCTACAATTGAGCCTGACTATTAACTTCCTAACACCCCTCTCCCTAACCTCCAGTATCTGAGAATGCCTTTTGGCTTGAACTTGACACTGAAGTGATGAGGGGAAGGATTTGGAACTATTTCATTCCCTTCTCAATATTAAGGAAAGGTCTTTAGCCATGACTCAGTGCTAGGGATAGGACAATAGTAAGCTTTCCTCACTTGAAAAGCATCTCACCTGGGCACTGGGTGAAGGAGTGGGTCCCTTGTTCTTGGCTGTTACATAAGCAGAAGTTCTCTCCTAAGAGGGGGAGGGCAGGTGCAGATCTTAGTTCTTACTATGTTCTAGATTTCCTTGATTAAATGTTTGCTGTCTGACTTTAGGGCCATTTCCAGTGACTCTCAATAGTTTAACCAGTTCCACTGGGGTGTCTGCCACAAAGTTGCTCATGCTGCTCCTGCAGATAAATCTGCAAGGCTCCTTTGTTCCTTCAAGAATACATATAAGGCAGATTGAGCATAAAACCTGAAATTTACTTCAAAATGATACAGAACAGGGAATTTTTTCTTGCATAAGCTAGTGAAAAGGAGAGGTTCAGAGACTTTTAGGCAGAACGTGGGCAGGGAGCTTATGCAAAGCAATGTGGAACATGGTGGGCATTTGTGTTCCCAAGTAGTGGTACATAGTTCTTGAGTCATACCAGGAGGTACATGCAGTTGTTACAGACAGCTGAAATAATTACTAGGTATCACAACTGTGAGTTTCATTTCTATATGAAAATAGAAAAAATGGTCATAAAACCCAAATGATTTAAGAACAGTTCTAAGTTTCCACTAGGTCAAAGCTCTTACTCAATTAAGAGTATGTTTACATCAGGGATGGTGAAACAAGGAGGGTCACTTCATTCATTATCAGGTTTCTTTCTGACATAAGTGACCCAGTGGCAGTGACAAAGGACCCCTCATACACCTGAGGTGGAATCTGCAATCCAGGGGCAGTGCTAATACCAAGGTCCTGCACAGAGAGGAGGCTGTCACATCTGAAGATGGAGACCTGATCAGGTCTGGTGTCCTGGTGTTCACAGAGAACCTGAGGAAGTATACACTGGAATCCTGCATTCCCAAGATGGGTTTCCTATGTGTGCCCTAGTTGCCAAATTGCTTTCACCTGAGGAATGAGTTCAGGCTTTCCAGGAGCAACTAGCAGAAATCCTGGGGGAATGGCCAGGTGAACCCACAATGGCTCTTCTCTGCACTGTGGGGTTTGAGGTTCAGTTTCCCACATCAGGGCCCCTGGCAGATGCTACCTACTCCCCCCCCCCGCCCTCCTGAGCGTTGGGCTCTCTTTGCTCCCGTGGTTCTCAACCTGTGGGTCATGACCCCTTTGGACTGTGTTAAAGGTTCGCAGCATTAGGAAGGTTGAGAACCACTGCTTTGCTCAGATACCAAGTCCCGTCCCTCCCTGGCTTCTGCGCTGAGAATATAGCTGCATTTCTAACAAGATGGTCAGGATCTAGTAAGCAGGAAGAAAATGAGCACAGGAAATTTTGTTGTTTATCCTTGGATTAACTAGGAAGAATCAGTCATGACCCCCACTCAGAATACAACTTGGGCCGGCCTGAGAAAGTTTTACTGGCCTTCCTAGGAGATTCCCAGAATTCTGTGACACAACCAGGAGAACCAAGGAAGAGAAGTTACTACTGTTTCCTTTTCTGGCTTAGCAGCTTTTAATTCCCAGCCAAGATCAGAACACATGCGATTCCTTCCACCTGGAACCAACTCTGGTCACAAGTCCTTCTCAAGTATTGTGTCTTCCAGATCACATCCTCAGAGCCAAAGAAAAGCCATGGCTACCCGAGTGGCCAAGGGTGGTGGCTGAGAAAAGAAGACCCACGCCTGCCACAAATGTCATTACCTGTCATTTGGGAGCTCCAAATTACAGTTTATGAAAAGCTTGCTTATGACCTTGGAGGTCTGACTAGAGATCGACACAGGCAGGACACCTATTGAACAACTCATCATCTTCAGAGATTCTTGGCAAGATGTATTTAACCAGAATTAATGCAGAAGGAGCAAATGAAGAGTATGATCACGGACCTCACAGCTTATCCTGCATTCTGGAGTAGCTAGTCAGGAAAACCTAAGATGCATTGTAGACAGGGCTGGCATAATCCTTCTCTAAGATTCCACCTTCCTGCTAAGTGGCAGACATGCTTGGAGGTGACCAAGGTGAGGACTCTACTTGAAGTCAGATGTCTCTTCATGCCAATTTATGTTCACACTACCAAGTTCACATGAAAGTCAGAAGTCTAGCAAATAGAGAAATTCTTAGTGGGACCTGTGGACAGAAAACAAGGGACCTCTGTAGGGATTTGAGATACCTGCAGGATATTAGCCGTCATTTTCTAGGGGAAAAGTTGAAAACTACCTCAATTTAAAGGACACTTGTGATATTAACCTCAGATATGTCAACAATAGAGCTTAACTTTAGTCAGTAAGAAAAACGATGCTTATTAGAATCTGACACTTTACTGTTTACAGGTTGATATCACAAATATTAACTTTGTGTTAAAGGTGTTAAGAATATGGTCAGGAAGTTAAGAGTCACATACCACAGTATTTATGTAGGAAAGGAGCTGAGGTTTTCTGTTTGCTTCAAACTAATACAGGGATTTGGAGACTCAACAAGACTTACCAGGAGTCACAATCATGGAACATAGGCTATGCTCACTTGGAAGAGCTAAGCTGTTAAATTGCTGTAGAAAATGTCCAAGCCAGATCAAAACATAAGACCGAGAAAGCTTCTAGGTCACCCAGTGGATTGGTGTGTGCTGTAACCCACCTAGTTTGGCAAGACCCCACTGAAGTATTTTTACCTTTCCTATGGTCCTGACCTATCCATTATGCCATTTAGTTCTAGGACAGGAGAACCTCTTGGAAGGTATAAGAATTCCATACTGACATTCTAAATACAAATGTTTCTTAGAACTGAATGCTTTGTGGTTCATTTCTACTAATAAGGAAGTCTCCAAAGGGTCAAAGACTCCCACTTGTGACTATGGTCATTTTCTATATTTACAAAGACAAACCTAAGATGGTCACTTAATGAATATTCAGCATTAAGTCCAAGTGACACAGGGGACCCAGTGGCAATGGAGAGGTGTCCTCTACAATAGAGGTAGGAATCTGATACTCAGAATAGTGCTGACAATGTTGACAGAGGGTCTGCCCAACAGAGACAGGGTGCTCCAACCAAGTCCACACCCCAGAGTCACCTGGAGACCTAACTAAGGAATTTGGCACCTACATGGATACCCAAGGAGGTGTATGATACAGCTCTGCATGAAACAAATTCAGGATTTCTAAGAACTGGAAGGGGACCCTGAGACACTGCTCAGGCGAGCCTGCAGTAATTTTCTCACCTCTGCACTGTGGGGTCTGAGGGTCATCTCATGCTGAGGTCTCTGGAAGATGTTAACCCCTCCTATCCTGCTGAGCTCAGATGCCAAGTACAGGCCCTCACTGCCCTCTACAATGAGGATACAGCTGTACTTTTCTCTAGATATGTAGTCAGGATTTAATAGGCATGAAGGCAGGGACTTGATGTAAAAAATGATACATTGTTACATTTCAAATAACTTGAATCAGCCAGAAAAACCACCTTGTTTATCCTTCCCATAAGGTCTCTAAGTTCTCCAAGGATCCAGAAGGCCTGGAAAAAATAGGCTAGCAAAGGCTAGAGTAGCCTAAGTCCCATATATAAACCACAGATGCTGTTCCTTCCACCTGAAATGAAGTCATTGTCAGTCCTTGAAGCATCACGTCTGAGCCTTTTCCTCCATGTACCTGAGAAAGTGCCATCTGCCTGGTCAAAGGTGGTGGCTGAGCTTTATAGGTCTTGCAATGAATAAAACCCATATGTACTTTGTTTTTTTTTTTTTTTTTTTTTTCATGTTGAGCGCCTCTTTTAATTGCAGAAGTCAAACATGAATGAGGATTACAATTTTATTTTTTTTTTATTTTTATTTTTTCATGATATTTTCTCGTTTACTATATGAAAACATTCTTGATCTTTGTTTAGAAGTTTTCTCGTGACCCTTCGAATATGCGGTTTTTACATTTTTGTATGCATGTTATACTTCAATGAGAAAAGTATATTAAACAAATTAAACCATAAATAACAACAAAAAGAATTCTGTGCACAATTGGCAAATTATGGCAAAGGGCTAACTTCCTAAAACAGTGTCCAGAAATCAAAAGGAAAGACTTACAAGCCAGCAGTGAAATGGACAATAGCATCTGCAAATATGTGCAGAGATTTCATAAATAGGCAAATGGTTTTGAAACATACAAAAAAGATCGTCAACTTCATTTATAATAACAAAAATGCAAAATAACACTATCCTAAGTCACCATTCTCAACTGTAAAATTGGAAAAAAAATTCTAAATTTTTTTGGAATGTATAAGGTTCATTGAGGGTACAAAAAATTAGGTTACACTGATTGTATTTGTTAGATAAAGTCTTTGTTATGATTGTGGACCACCCCCAAGAGATGTGCCACACACCACAATTCTCATCCCCTCCCTCCTACCCTTCCCTTCATTCCCCACCCACCACCTTGAATTGATTTGGGTTTTTTCTCTTATGGGGTTTTGTATTAGATCATCTATTGGCTTCATATTAGAATTGAATGCATAGGATTCTTGTTTCTCCCTTCTTGTGAAACTTTACTAAGAAGAATGTGTTCCAACTCTATCCAGGTTAATGGAAAAGATGTAAAATCTCCATCCTTTTTAGTGGCTGAATAGTATTTCTATGGTACTATATAAAGGCACTAATAATTATATGTGGTATATAATACATATACTACTGCTTGTTAATCCATTCCTGGGTTGGTGGGCATTTAGGTGTTTCCACATCTTGGCAATTGTAAATTGAGCTGCAATAAATAATTTAGTACAAATGCCCTAGGATAAAATGATTTTTTTTTCTTCTGGGAAATGCCTAGTGATGGGAGTGTGGGATCAAATGGGAGGTCTAATTTGAGTTCTTTGAGGACTCTCCATACTTCCTTCCAAAATGTTATATTAGTTTGCAGTCTCACCAACAGTTTAAAAGTGTTTCCTTAAAATTCTACAATTTTAAAAAACATGTTATATTGGTGAGGCTCTGGGTAAAACAAAATGATGCAATTCATATTAAGCTCTAGTAAAAAATGACTAGCACAAAGTAAACACTAACTTTAATTATTAATTAGTTAAGTAATAGGTTAATTATATTTTTTATCAAAAGACCTATGGATTCAAAACTCAATCCACAAAATGTCTTTTTGCCTATAATTCTCACTAATCCCTAAAAGAATCATTGATTCCTTGGAAAAATATTATAGTAAAAGGGCTTTATGAGCATTCTGATTAAATTTGAAATTTTCCTTGAATCTGAAAATTGGCTTAAATGTTATTTTATAAATCGTACAGGTATAAAATAACATAAAGAATATATATATGTGAAATTCAGAATTTATTTTATAGGAAGAAAAGAAAAATAGAAGAATTATGTAGACTCTATTTTCTTGTAAGCAGTTTATGATGCTATTTTTTTATATTTTTCCCCATGGCTCCTATCTTCATGAGTGCTGTTTAATTACATATGGGAGATTGTATCTCCAAGGTCGAAATTTCTAGCACACCCCATCCCAAAGTCAATCTATTCCCTAAGGAGTAAAGGACAAAGAGATTCTAGGTATCCTTACATTCTTTCAAACATGGCATAAAAGCTGAATAGAGTCAATAATGTGATGGGATTTAGATATAAAGACCAGTCTGAGAACCACTACAGAAAGTGAATCATTATTTAAAAATTGGAAAAATGGAGTAAAGCTGAGAAGTAAGGGGCATAACACAACTTTAGAGATACTTCTTTCAGAGGACAAGGAACCCCAGTTCTGATAGAGAGGAAGTTGTCATACTTTTACTCTTTATGCTTTTTTATATCTTAGAGACAGAAAATTTAGCTTAGAGGACCATCATTTTGACAATAAAGTAGCTTGTCTTATGGAGGGAGTGACTACCGGTACCAATAGGAGAGGTGTAATCATGGTGGGTGAATTAAAAATAATTTTTTATCAAGAATAAAATTTATGTACAGTGAAAGAAGAAAAAAATAGTGATGTTTGTACAGGAATTCAAGAGTGAGTAAGTATTTTTAGGTTTAGCAATTTTTCTTTATTTTACTTCTAGGATTGTTGATTATGGGGATAGCTAACTGACACACAGGGAAATTGTGTTAGGTAATTCTTCTAGAGCATGAACTGATCTTTTCCTCTTCTATCCCAATGTAGATGTGGTAAGAAATTAGTTTAGATGTTTGAGAAATGACTTAAATAATCAAGTGGGTAAGTTCCTATTTACCATGGAGTCGTAGTTATACATATTTTTATTACCTAATCTGAAAAGGTTTACCAGTGGATTTAGCAGTACTACAAATTCATTTTTGCAATGTGACAGAAGGATATAGGAAGTTTACTAATATACACATATTAGAAATGTTACAATGAGTTTGTAATTATACCTGTTAGGTGACATACATGGTATAAACAGATATGTTTGCTTTCAAAAGCAGTTTGATTATGGATCTTGCTCACAATTATATCATCTTCTATTGAAAATGAAGAAAAAATTATTTTATACTATTAAAGAAAGAACAAGGAAAATTTTTTTTAATTATTGTTGAGTTTTTTTTAGATTAAGTAGTATGTAAAAATTATTTTTCTGATTACATCTCCAACTTAGACTTGCTATATGATAATTAGTCTTTGAAATCTGTTCCCATATAATAAAAGTCATTCTTGAAGTTGATTCTCGTCAGGATACATTAAAATCAGAATGCATCTTTCTAAAATTAATAGTGAATAATATTCTTTGAAGTGATAGAAGTTACACTTGACCACGGACAAAATTTTTAATTAGGAGAATTTGGCTTTGGGGACTATATTTCTGTTTTCATTGCCTTGTTCACCTTTACGATGGTTTTCAGATCTAGAAGTTCTTATACACTGTAAAAATTCAGGGATATCCAAACTGAAGCCCATGGACCACACACTAATTTTGTGAGGACTTTTATTGCTTACCATGGTGTTGGCTATCACAAAAATTTATGCCTGGGCCTTTTGATTTTTTTTTTCTTTGCTAATCAGCTTTCATTAGTGTTTGTGTATTTACTTGTGGCCGAAGACAACTCTTATTCTTCCATTGTGCAACAGAGAAAAAAAAGGTGGTTGTACATTACTGATGATCATCTATGAATCCAAGTTTTCATATACCATACAAAGACTTCTTTCCATAAAATATTCTCATATTTATATCGAAAAAATTTCAAAGTGGGTGATGAATATACAAGAAAATAGTATAAATTTTGGCAGGATAATCTATTAACCCAAAGGAATTAAACTTACAGTTTTTCTTACTGACTGTCAAATAATTCTGTGTATTTGAATTAATGTATATATTAAATGTAATTCACAATAAAGAAATAGATAACTCAACTAAAATACTTTCAGCCATCATGGAAAAGATAATCACTACAACAAAAGCAACCAATTGGCATCAAAATATTTCATTTTGTGCAACTCTATGATTTTTTACATCGACATATTGAATCTCCCTAATAATCTCCTGTGACTGTTACTTAATTGCCCAAGGATGTAAAACTGTATAATACATTATTTGCAGGCTTCACCTCAGTAACAGGTGGTTAATCATGGGTCCTGAGAGGGGAGTCATAAAACACAAAACCATATACATATATTGTATGGCAATGGAAACATTGTTACAAAAACCCAATGGCAAGAACTTTAAAGTGCCTTGTTTAATAACATCTGTTATATGCAGTAGTCTCCCCTTATCTACAATTTTACTTTCTGTGGCTTCAGTTACCCACTGTCAATTGTAGTCTGAAAATAAGTGAGTACAGAACAAAATATTTTTGAGAGAGAGAAATGCTACACTCACAAAAGCTTTTATTATAGTTTATTGTTATACTTGTTCTATTTTATTGTGAGTTGTTGTTAATCTCTTACAGTGCCTGATTTATGAATTAAATGTTATTGTAGGTATATATGTATAGTGTAAGAAAAAACATGGTGTATATACAGAATTCAGTACTATTGATGGTTTCAAGCATCCACTGAGGGCCTTGAAAAGTATTCCCTGAGGAAAAGAGGGGAATTCTGTGTTTACTCCTATAAAAAGAATGTCTAGTTATTGAATAAAATTTGGGAAAGTGGATAACAATTGTATAAGAAAAATCAGTAATAGTCTCAAGCCCAGAGATTTTTCATCTATCATTTTTACTATGTGTTTTCTTATAACTTTGCATGTATATATTTGTATATATTACACTAATATTAGAAAAATACTTTGTATTTTATATTGTGCCTGTTTCATGTGTTAAGATATTGTGAGAGGTGGCTCAACCTGTGGGTCAGTGGGCTAAGACGCCAGCCACGTACACCTGAGCTGGTGGGTTCGAATCCAGCCTGGGCCTGCCAAACAACAATGACGGCTGCAACCAAAACAAAAAATAGCCAGGTGTTGTGGCGGGTGCCTGTAGTCCCAGCTACTTGGGAGGCCGAAGCAGGAGACTCGCTTGAGCCCAGGAAGTGGAGGTTGCTGTGAGCTGTAATGCCACAACACTCTACCCAGTGTGACAGCTTGAGGCTCTGTCTCAAAAAAAAAAAAAAAAGAAGATATTGTGAGAGTTGTGTGACAGCATTGAATATTTAAAACAAATTTTATTGACTATATAATACTCTAATCCATGAATAAGTAAAATATATTCAACAATTCTCTATTCTAAACATTAAGATTATTTTATCTAATTTTTCAATATACCAATTGTGTAATACCCTGTATACAAATATTTATAACATATAAAAATATTTATTTATTTAGAAATATATTCAAAAGCATATATTCTACATATTTAACCTGATTATTACCTGCTTTAGAATATATTTCTAAATAAAATAATGTTATTCTTTAAAAACAGCGTTTTTAAATTTTTAAAATTCTTGGTGCTGTTGAAAAAGTTTTGTTATGAAACATTTAAATAGTAATCTTTTGGCACTGTAACTTTGTTTACAAACTAATCACTTTATGAATTTAATAAAATTTTAAAATAATTGAATTTCAGTGTAGTAAATATCTGAAATTATATTAAAATATTTTATTTTTCCAAATATTTTTACTTTTTATTTAAATTTATTATTTTATTGTACTGTTTATTAAACTAGCTCACCTCTTTTTTCCCCAGAGCACAATCCTACTTTGCCTAATGTGATTTGTCATTTCTAAATTAAACACAAAGAGTAATCTTAAATTCAAGCATGGAGATAACTGAGGATGAAAGATCTTGATTTTAACTAGATAGTATCTAATGTTATAAATAAAAAGGTTACTAAGTGAATATTTGACTCTTTACAGGGCGCAGTTTATTCATTAATCCTAGTGACTACATAAAATAATAGTTAAAAGCACAAGATTTTCTCTGAGGGACACCAGGAATCAGAGGAATTCTCTGTCATTTACAATCTATATGATTGCAAATAAGCTATTTACCCTTTATGAAACTCAGTGTCCTTTTCTATAAATTGGTGTCATCAGTGAATTTGTGTGGGTTGAATAAGCCAGGCACAGAAAGACAAATAATAATCTCACTCATCTGTATAATCTAAAAGAATTGATCTCAGAACTAGAGAGTTGAATGGTGGCTAAGAGAGGCTGAGGCAGTTGGTTGGGAGGAAGCTGGTCAAAGAATACAAAGTTTCATAAGTTAGATAAGAGGATTAAGGTCAAGAGATCTGTTATACAACATGGTGACTATAGTTAATAACAATATATTATATTCTTGAAAAATGCTAGGAGGGTGGACATTAAGTGTTCTCACCACAAGAACTATAACTACTTGAGGTAATGCATATGTTAATTAGCTAGATTTAGTCATTGCATAAGTATATATACTTTATATTTTTTTAATTTTTATTAAATCATAATTGTGTACCTTACTGCAATCATGGGGTACAATGTGCTGACTTATTATACAAGCTGAAATATTTTCATCGAACTGTTTAACATAGCCTTCATGGCATTTTCATAATCACTATATGTAGACATTGGTATTCTGCATTTAGTAAGTTTCACCTGTATTCTTCTAAGATGTGATCCCACCAATTACCCTCCCTCCAC
>CAUYON010099383.1:0-17692 GCA_963573935.1 Arctocebus calabarensis
TATAGGTGCCTGCTGTAATGTCTGGCTATTTTTAGAGATGGGGTCTCACTCTTGCTCAGGCTGATCTTGAACTCCTGGGCTCAGGCAATCTACCTTCCTTGGTCTCCCAGAGTGCTAGGATTATAGGCATGAACCACTGCGCCTGGCAGAAATATGAAATATAAAAACCCTTATTAGTTCATAAGCTATTGAGAAATAGGCTGTGGGCTGGATTTGGACTCATAAGCTATAGTTTGCTGACCCCCATGTTAAACCCATTGTATTAATTTCCCAAGGCTTCTGTAGCAAAGTGCCACAAACTATGTAGTTTAACACAACAGAAATTTATTGTCTTAAAGTTCTGCAGTCCAGAAGTCCACAATTAAGGTGTTAGCAGACCCATGCTTCCTCTAAGACCTGATGGGGTGTCATTGCTGGCCTCTTTCTATAATAGCTTTTGGTAGTTTGCTGTCAATCTTTGCTGCTCTGTGGCTTGTACGTGTTATCTGCTTTCCTCCCATCTCTGTCTGTATCACCACATGGCCTTCTCCTTGTGTTTCTGTGTCTTCACATAGCCACCATCTTATAGGGACACTAGTCATGTTGGATTAGGGTCCAACCTTACACCAGTATGACTTTATTTTAATTAATTATTCCTGAAATGCCCCTATTTCTAAATAAAGTTGCATTCTGAGGTACCAGGAGTTAGAACTTCACCATACCTTTTAAGCAGGACACAATTTAATCCTGAGAAGAAAAGAATAGAAATTTTTTTTCATATTTGATATTTCCATCCAATAACATTGTTTATTTGATAACACCAGACCTTTCATACAAACCTGGAATAATACCTACTTATTCACAAATACAATTTTAAAATTGTCTTACCACTATTTATGTAGGAATTTATGTTTACATTCCCAGCTGAACTTGGTCTTTAGTTTCTTTTCCTTTGATGCTATATTTAGGGTTATCAAACCCATGATTCTCCCACAGAATGAAAAACTTAACTTTACATATTTTTCTACACAGAGGAGCAGTTTATATATTCTGGGAATTAATGTTTCTTGGACAGTCTAAAAGAAATCACTAGTAAAACTATCAGGTCCTGTGGCCTTTTTAAATTGGAGGTAAGTGTCTGATAATGGTACATTTTCTACATGGTTACTATTCCTTTTCTGTAAAAGGACAGAGTCATATCTGAATCAGAATACCTGACTCAGAGATTTTAAATGCCATCCTCCCCCTGTATGCATGAAAAATGAACAGATACTGCTGACTCAGAAATTGGATCAAACTTAGAGGCTCCGACTATCTACAATTCCTTTAGCAGAGTAAGTTCACTGATAGAAGATTCAGGAGTTTGTCTGCAAGAGCAATGGATTGGTTATTGCTGATCTAGTGCCTCAGGATTCATTAGACTAAGTGTACAGTGATCATAAAGAGCCTGAAAGGAAAACTGAGTGTGTCTTTTTTGCAGGTGGATGGTGCCATTAGCAGTCACTGAAGCAGCAATGTGGGGCCAGGGGCTGCTGATATTAGCTACTCTCTTAGCCTTCACAAGAACCTGCTAACTCAGGCAGCCATATTTCCAGCTGAGCCTAGTACGCTCAGGGCTCAACTGTCTCAACACTGCTCTTCACCATGTTTTTACATGGCAGGGAACACACCTGCTCCCAATGGACACCCACAGGCAATATCATTAGAGTATTGGATTTCTGTCTATTCTTTGGAGCTGCCAGATCCAATATGTTTCCCCATATGCTTGAACCTTTCTGCAATTCTTCCATCTGTTTCTGGGAAATGTGAAGGAATTTAATGATCTTTTCTGGGGTTATTAAACCGACAGCTGTTGTCATTAATAGAGGACATTCTTTACTGCAGCTAATAAATGCTAGTCATAACTCCCGCCTGTCGTATGCACTCTCATTAACGACTAGAGCGTTTGTCTCAAGACTGTGGGGGGTGGGTGGATTTGAATCATGTTTAAAGCATGAACACCTTCACTTTTCTTTTGTACTCTGGTGGCTTTTGAGGCAAAATGTACAATTGGCAGAAAACAAAATCTGATGCGCCAGTGGTTGGCTTTCTTTGAAAATGAAGGAGCTTGAGCATTAAAAAGGAAAGATTACATTTTACTGTGTGTTTCAAATTCTGGTTCATTTTCTAGAAGAATGTTAAAGGCACAGAGAAACCTACTTTTATCATTTGAATTGGAGATTATCTACACTGCTGTAGATTAGAAACTGGGAAGGAGAATGGTGCTCTCAGAAAAACAGTAGGGAGGAAAGTTTGGGCACTAGAGATCCAAACCTGGCCTCTGCCTGCCCCACAGGTTGGCTGGTTTCACTAGTGGTAGCCTTAAGGATTGATCTTTGTGATTCAGACAGCCTGGCCCCATAGCAGAAGGGTGAGGGAACTTCTTATCTTACCAGAGAATGATCCCAAGATGCATGGAATGAAAGGTGATCAGGAATATGAAGATGCAAAGCTTGGGAGTCCTGGTGACCACCTAGAAGTCTGTGTCCATGCAGAAGGCACCCCAGGATGGGTTCTGGCAGAGCTAGGACAGGGAAAAACCATGCTCAGTCCCTGTTCTTATGAGAAGCTGGTGTGCAAATGGCCAATGATCAGAGAAGGAACCAAGAAGGTCGCATCCTACAAAGTTGATGGCACTTGGCCGCAGATTCTTTTACTCAGTCACCTGCCATTCAAACCCATTGACAGCTGCTTGTGGGTGGAGCAGGAGGCTTCGTGATGTGCTGTAGACCCTGGATTAGGCCAATGGGGAGACAACACAGTTTGGGAGACTTGCATCCACACCTGCTTTGAATCCTCTTGCCTGAAGGCTCCTTACTTAGCGAATGAGCAGTCAAAGCCTCCAGCAGCAAGCTGAAGGTGGCCAGCAGAGGGGGACAGGATAGGCACAGGAAAGAGGGACAGCTGACATCACAGCATCACTACGGACCTCTTTGTCTAGTGATAAAGTGATTCCTCTGTAACTTCATGCATCCACCCATTCAAAAATCCTGAGACATTGTATGTATGGGACATTGTGCTCTGTTGTGGAATATTAAATATGAGGTGCTACCCTCCAGAAGCCTACAGTCTAGTGGGAAGACAGCTCATGTGGTACCACTTTGTGATGAGTGCCAGGAAGGGGCACTAATTCCAGTCTTGGTGAGGATCAGGGAAGGATTTCTGGGGGGGAGGAGGTGACCTCTCAGCTAAGTGCTAAAGGACCAGTAGGCTTTAGCTGGTCCAGAGAGGGCAGAGAAAGTTTGAGCAGAAAGGGCAGGGGTACAAAGGCCCCAAGGTGAACAAAAGACTGGAGCTGGGGTGGAGTATGTGAGCTGGGAGAAGCAGGAGCTGAGGCTTTTGCTTTGTGTTTGAACATGCCCTGACTTTCCCAGGCATATAGGGCACAGCCATGTCTATGATGGCCCCACTGATGGGCATTTGCTGTGATTTTCCTGTTTGCTTTAGCATCCTCCCTACACACCAATTAGCATATAAGATCCAGTGAAGTGAAAATAAATGGCTGCGTAGACTTTGCCTATGAACTGGCTGCTCTGCTAAGACCTTTAAAAACTTCACAGAGTTTTCCCATGTCTTCTTGTTGTAGGGATAAAAGAAGGAAAAATAATCTCCATAATGTGGTTCTACCATCAAGCATAGAGAGAAAAGTCAGCATCCCTGTGGTAGATAATTAAGGGGTGGATTCCTGGCATCTGTTCCGTGGTCTTTGACAGCTCATGTTTCCTCAGAACGATGGACCCACGATGATATTTCCAGATCATTTCTCTCTCTCAGTTTTCCAGCTGATGTGATTCTGTCCCATTCATTTGTAACTGGGTAGGTATGGATCTGAGACACTTCTAACTGGGGATTCAGAGAGCAATGCCCAGGCCCCAACACACCACCTCTCTCTGAATGGTACACAGGGGCTGCCTCTTGGGAAAATCACCAAAGGATTTCTCACAGTGATATCATTGTGGGCTGGGAAGAGTGGAAGGTTCATGATCCTTTCCTGGGAAATCTAACATACAATAAAATGCTTCGCAAAGCCAAGCAATGCTCAGAGTCCCTTTTTAAATAAAAGTATTTTCAAAGAACTCCCACTTCTTTGTTGACTCATGTCATTTCTATTATAATGCTCTTTAAATATGTACCAACAAGAAAGCTGAAGTAAAATCCTTCCGCTGATGGCTCTCATATGACTATAAAAGCAAAACAAATGGACAAATCACAGAACAGCAAGCGATGAAATCGATAAAATTCAAATTAACACATTAATTTAATGGGTTGTTGTTTTACCAAACCTAAATTACGGCTGCCCCTGTGAATGCAGTGCTGGCACAGAATGTGAGTTCTCATGAGCCTGGGGGTGTTCGAGGAGTAGGTCCCCATTCTGCTCTCCTGTCACCGCCATGGGAAGACTGTCCACCCATAGCACATGTACTTCTCTGCCCTCTTCTTCTAAGGCTGACGTAATTAAAACAACTGAACTAAATGTGGTCCCTGAAATCCCAGAGCTGAATTTTTAAATCCTGACATACACACACACACACACTCTCCCTCCCCAGGAGGGTATAAAAAGCCGGTATTGGAAGAGGCCTGGGCTCATGCGTGGAATGATGAAGTCAGCAGAACTCTAATATCCTATGCACCTCCATTCCTGCTCCCCAGAGTCTGAGAAAGGAGAACTCAGAAAGACAGGGACAATGACGGAGTTAGCATAGGGAGCTGGTCCCAGAAGGCGCGTAGAGGGCAGCGTCCAGGAAAAGGGCAGGCCTTGGGGCAGAGTCCTTGTAAAGAGCAGCCTCATTTGGGGACAACAGCTCTGTCTAGACCTGCCTGGGTCTAGGCTGAGTCATTTCCTCCCAGGGTTCGTGCTCTGAGCCCCGAGGAGAGCAGGGAGGGTGATGCTGCCAGGGGGGCCCTGACCTGCTCTGATGTTCTCATTCACCCCCTGGGTCCTTTGCCCAGTGTGCATGGGGTGGCTTTCAGACTAGGCCAGTCTCAGGGATGCTAAATCCCAAGAGAGGTTCGTTACACCACTAGCATCACAGCCACAAAAGAAAAGGTTTATTTAACTGACAAATACTAAGTCTCTGTACGGGGTGTAGAGTGGGGGACAAAACCAAGAAATCCATTCAAGGAGATGAATCGTGAGTAGAGTTGATTGTAGGAGAGATAAAAATGTGTATGTGCTGTAGGCGAGGAAAGGAGGTTGCTTTCAGCTCGGGCAGGCTTTTAAGAGGAGGGAGTCGCTGCTGGGTGGCTGCAGGACATTGTGAGAAAGTGGGGGTTGGTGGCCCAGGAGAGAGCTGCCACAGTGTGAGAGGACATTGGCAGTGGGAAGATGTAGAAATCCAGGTGGGAATGTCTCTAGTAGTCAAGGTAGGGCCCCCGTCTTCTAGGTAGGGACAGGTGCCAATTCCATTCCTTTGAAGGGAATGTTGGGGGAGGACTGGAAAAGAAGAGTTAAGAGATGATGGTACCACAGGAGAGAGAGAAGACAAGGCTTGGACCAAAGGGAAGGCAGCAGAGATGGAGGGGCGGGGCACAGAGTGACTGTCTCCCATGGGAGCTCTGCCCAACCCACCTGCTCCCGGCCCATTTGAGGGGTGCACAGAGAAGAACTCCTCTCCCCAGCAGCTCTAGGGTACTGAAAATGTCCCCCAGGGCAGGAGGATTTCAAAGAGGGTGTTAGGTAGTTAGGAATTAGCTCTCCTAGGGAGAAAGCATAAAGGTGGGGCTCCCTAGGCCACCATCTTGGTGCCACCCACCTTCATTCTGTCCTACGTGATTTTCATACCTAGGGTGCAGGGATCACCCCACCAGTCTTCCAGTCAGAACTTGGGGTGCCAACTGCAAAAGGGTGCAGGACACTTTCTAGCCCAGGGCCTGGCAGCAGGTACATCAGAGTCTTGAAGGTGACCTAGAAGGGCCTTAAAGCTAATTGTCATGTCATTACCTCAAATCCACCTTGAGGAAAACACCCGCTCAATGGGCTCTCAGAGAGACTCCAGAGAGGTCGCATAAGCAGTATGACTCTGGTTCCAATGTCGCCTCTGAACCACAAGTAGGTCCAACCCAGAGAGTAGAAGGCAGAAGGGCCTTTGCCTACTTGCCATAGCAATGGCGTCCATCCGTTGTCTGTGGTGGATGTATCTTGCTTTGTAAACCTACGTCTTACTCTGTAAACCTACCTTTCTCCTCAATAAACTTTGTTTCACACTTGCCATACATTGAGGTGTCTGGTCATTTTTCAACCAAGGACACTCCAAGAACCAAGGACACAGGCAGTTACCCGAAACCCCAACATTTTAGGAAATAGACAGCTACCTTATTTTTTTGCGGTTTTTGCCCGGGGCTGGGTTTGAACCCACCACCTCTGGTATATGGGGCTGGCTCACTACTCCTTTGAGACACAGGCACTGCTCAATAGACAGCTATCTTGAAACCCAGCTGGGGGACTCAGAGAACACTCAGAGAACATTTGGAGGTGCAAATGATGACTCACGACAGTCATCATTTGCACCTCCAAACATACCTTCTTCCCCCTAGAGATTCTGATACATTCCGCTCACTTGTGGTTCCAGCCCAGGATTGCTACCATCTAATGGGTCTGTCCTGCCCAACACTGGCCAAAGGGTTAACCAAGGACTGAGGCACTGATTCCAAATCATGAGACAGTTTGCTGTAGGGTCAGCCTTCTCACCTGTTGCTAATTACCAACCTGTTGATTCCCTAACAGGGAATTAGGAGAACCACATCCTGTGACACAGGGTTCTTTGGGTCCCTCGCAGGCATCCCGATGCTGCCGGGTTTGCTAATCCTCTTCCTGGCCTCCCACTCTGGGCTGCCCTGGGAAGGCCAGTTGCTAATGCTGGCACTGGGCACCATGGCGTGTTGAGCACCGTGAGTGCCAGAGACTGGCTGTGTGCTGCTGTTGTCTCATGTGCTCTGACTCTCCACTTTCACCGGGAGCTGGTGGAGGCTGGGGACAGCCACATGTACCTTGGAGGGCTGCTGACAGCACATGGCTCAGAGGAAATGCCCAGGGAATGTTTGTTGAGTTGAACTGGACTTAAGTTCATAGTATGCAGGTGATGGCTTCCAGCTCAGGCTGTAAGCAGAAAGCAGACGGCCTGCAGCAGCTGCGTCCCTCTGGCTCAGCGTCTCTGTACTGGTCGGGGCAGCCCCCAGGCGTGTCACTCTGCCCCCTGAGCCCTCCCTTCTGCAAGGCTCCTAACACCCATCTCACCCCAAGAAGGATCTCTGTTTGCTTTTCTGGCACTGTCCTGTCTCTGCTGTCTGGGCTTGTGCATTTCTGCTCTGGGTTTGCATTTCTCTGATCTGGATTTTACTGGTGATTGGAGGGACTTTTTTTGCTCTAGCTCTCTGATTGTATCCACAGAAATGTGGATGCTGCGCCTTCTTATTTAGCACAGCTGTGTGTGTGCATGCCTGTGTGTGTGTGTGTGTAAAGTTTGCTATTTAGTTATGTTCTGTTCACTGCTCCTTGCTGTGTCTCTCGACTTTCTGTATTAGGAGAATTTCAGTTTGGCAGTCTGGTGGGAAGTAGTGCTGGGACTCAAAGCTTTCTCTGGAGAACAAACACATTTTAAAAAACAAAACAACAAAAAAAGTAAGCATATAATTGAGATGAATAAAACATTTTTACAGCTATGCTTTTTATTTTTTATTTTTTAGAGACAGAGTTTCACTTATTAACCTTCAGAAGAGTGCCATGGCGTCACAGCTCACAGCAACCTCCAACTCCTTGGGCTTAGGCAACTCTCTTGTCTTGCCTCAGCCTCCCGAGTAGCTGGGACTACAGGCACCTGCCACAACGCCTGGCTATTTTTTTGTTGCAGTGTGGCTGGGGCCGGGTTTGAACCCACCACCCTCGGTATATGGGGCCGGCACCTTACCCACTGAGCCACAGGTGCTGCCCTCACAGATATCTTTTTAATCATACTTTTACCCAGACTGAGAAAATTTCAACTGTCCCTTCAGAAAATATGGACATCATCATCGTTTATACTTGTGGTAGATGGGAAGGCTACAGGTTGTTACAAGGATGGTTAAGCCCCTCCTGAGACGACTCCCTGGCTCTCTGCCATTCCCTGCTGACAAGGCTGCACCCAACCGAGCTTTTGTGGCCTCAAGCAGCTGACTGCTTGCTGTTGGGCACATGATAGAAAGGGGTGGGGGTCCCGGGGAGTGTATTTATCTCTTCTCAGCTGTGCAGTCTGAAAGTGCAGTTTCATGGATTTTGTATACTCAGAGTGGCTATGTGCTTGGGAATTTTTTTAAGCTCACATGAAACCAACTTTTAACCATGTATCTGGTCTTACAGACCAAGATCTCAATTCCTACCAGTCTGACCCCTGCATAAAATAATTTATTCATCCCGCAAATATTTTCTGAACCTCTTTTATATGCCAGAAACACGTCTGAGTGGTAACAAAGCAGGCAAACATCTCTGCTCTCTGGAAATAAACAAAGGACGCTATGAAGGAGCTTTCTGACTGAAGGTAACTTTCTATATCTTGGTAAAGGTTTGGGTTACACAGCTATAGGTGTTTGTCAAGACTTGTTGAATGGTATGCTTAAGATTTGTGCATTTCACTCTATGTAAATTTCGCCTCTAAACCCAAAAGGAAGTGTACACAGATCCAGAGTTCTAGCTGATGATACATATGCTGAAGTGTTTAGTGCTAAAGCCAGCTGATGTCTACAACTTACTTGGAATGTAAGTTAGATGGCCTGATCAATGGAGGGAGGGATACTAAGTGTAGAGTATAAATGTCTTAACACAATAACTAGCAAAATGTGGTGAAGGTTATGTTAGCCAGTTGGATGAAAATATTTCAAATACTATATAAAACCAGCACATTATACCCCATGATTGCAAATGTACATAGCTATGATATAATAATAAAAAAATTTTTTCAAAGGGTTAGCTTTGGGTCTGTGAGATGTCCCTGGGCTATAAAATTGGCAAGAGTTAAGAAGATTTACATCTCAAAAGGACAGAGAAAAATTTTACAAGTGTAAGTTTATCAAAGTAAATGTTGAATTTTTTTTTCTTTTCTTTTTTGGCAGTTTTTGGCCAGGGTTGGGTTTGAACCCACCACCTCTGGTATATGGGGCTGGTGCCCTACTTCTCTGAGCCACAGGTGCCACCCAATGTTGAATTAAAAAAAGGTCAGGATGCCTTAGGAAAAAAAATCTGTCCAAAATTTAATCAAGTTGAGGGTAGTGTTGGTCACTACTCTTGTATCCATCTGATTTCCCACATCCAAGATTTTATTTTCTTTCCTCTTTTATCTTTGCTTGGGGGTTTTGTTTCTTTATTTTAAAAATCACTTTGCCTTTGGTAGGTTTTAAGGAGCGGTGAAAGTAGATGCATTAGTTTAATATAACATCATAAGCCAGAAATGTGAGGATTCTTTAAGAAAGATATGTCATATGCCATTAACCTATTTGTAGAGTTAGAAATGGGATAATTAAGAGTGTTAACACTAACAAGACGCTGGGGAAATCTGTCTCATGACTCCCCTTAACTGTAGATGACCAAACGGGGAGCATGTTCAGCTTCCTCCTGGTAGGAGCCTGATGAGCTGGCAGGTCCCTGTTTCAGAGTCTATCAGTTCAGGCTCCAAAATACAAAATACTTGAAAATTTCTGAAGATCTGGGTCAGATGGGACCCAGAGTACCATGTGCCCCAGGTACTTTCCAGTATTCAGCACAGAACCTGTTCTTTCTGGTCTTTTCTGCTCCAGCTAAGGAACATAAGTGCCTGCTCCAGGCTCCCCTTCAGATCTGGCCTTGACTTTGCTTTGCTGTTCTTTTTTAATCTCAAGGGTTCCATATCTGGAATCCTAGTTTCTCCCTCTCTCTCTTTATTCCCCGCAAACTAGGGTTTTTACCTCAGTTTAGTTGTCTGACTTTTGCTTCTGGCTATTTGTCATTTGTGTTTACTACCTTTTTTTTTGCAGTTTTTGGTCGGGGCTGGGTTGGAACCCACCACCTCCAGCATATGGGGCTGGTGCCTTACCCCTTTGAGCCACGGGCGCCACCCCATGTTTACTATGCTTGATCCTGAACTCTGATTCCAGTTGATCCCATCTCAAAAATTGTCAGAAAGACAAATTTAAAACACCTGTAATGCCTTCTTCCGAGTAACCAAGGTAGTGGTAAGCAGAGAAATTAGAGATAAGTAGGTGCAGGCTGGCAGTTTCTATCTTTGGAATACTCTCTCCACTGTGTTCAAGCCTGCTCTTACCTGGTGGCTGGCACAGAAAAAGAAGAGGCAGTGGAAGTAAGTAAAGCAACCTCATCACCTTGGGATAACAGAGGAAGGGTTTGCCCCAAGTTTCTGGAAGCACCTCATTGATGTCTCAAGGATCTACAGAGTTTTCTGAGTCCATAGATGGGATGAAGAATGAGAAACCCTTTACAGTAAAGGAAAAACCAAAGGTTATTCCTTCTGTAATAGAAAAAAAAAATCAAAGGGTCCTAACATAAGGTGCCTGAGGAGAGAGAAGAAGACAGAAGGTCAAAAGTTAGGTTTGTAATGGAGAGCTTTGAGGATTTGGGAAATTTTCTGATGTTTACTGGGCAAGGCCATAGATTGAGGGACCTTTATTGGAATAGCCCAATCAAGACATTATATTCAGATAGCCATGCATTCAAGTTACAAAAGGAGATGCTGTTTTTCCCTACAATAACTTACTTGCTGAAGACAAGGTCTGCATGTCAGAAAAGCATGGTGTTATCTGCCCATCTATATATCTATGAGGCATCATATTCCCCACTTCCCCACTGATGAATGGAATAGGGAAGAAAATAACTTGGCTATGGCATTCTGATCTCTCAGAAAATGTATAACTCTGAGATTTGTTCTTTAATATGGAGTTCAAGGGGAAATAAATGTGTGATAGTTCTCAGATATTCCTCTTGCTATAGTTTGAAGTATTAACTTCAAAATAGGAACAAGCCTTCAGAAAATCATCTATCGATTTGGTGGTAATCAAGAAAAGGAATACATTTGTATCTATAAGATATTGATAACAACAAATAATAAAAGATGAAAAGATAGCTGAGGACCTGCATACTCTGGCTTTTGTAAACATATCTTCCTCCAAGTCATAATGCAAATTTTTTCAATCATTGTTTTTTAATATTACCTAATTTATTTCTGAATTATAAGAAAGGGGTGGACTAAATGAATTATTTTTACTCCCAGAGGAGCATCAAAATGCTTGAGAAGGGTTTAGTTTTGCTTTTCATTTTTTTTTATATTTGGGTACACAGATGGTACCCCAGAGAATGTAAATTCAGTAGGCCTTAAGGGTGAAGCAGAATTCTGCATTTTTAACATACATGTCACTTGTTATGCCCATAGTTCCTAAAACAGAGGAATATTTAGATTCAACCCAGTTCTATAACTTCATTATTATTCCACAAAAGATAATTATATGAGATACTAAGGGCAAGGGAAATTAAAGTTAAACTAGGAATACTAAGGGATTAAATATAAATGTGGTGGTTAAAAAAAAAAAAGTCACTTTCTAACTGCACTGAGTGATATTGCCCTCTTGGGAGCTCCTGCTGTGGGGTTTGAATTCTGTCTCCAATATTTACAATCTGTGGTCTTTGTGAAAATTCCCAGAACACCCCTACTCCCAGGTTTTTTTTGGCACAGGGAAAGAATAATAATCTCCATATCCCAGTGTTGTTTAAGAATTAAAGAAAACCATCTGTGTAAAGTGCTTAGCAGAGTGCCTGACATAGAACGATCATGGTTAACATCTAACAAATGTTAGCTACAGGGTAAGGATGATGCCCATGACAAAAATTCAAGGTTAGGAAGAAATGCAGGATGTCATATTGTCTTTGTCAGCAGAAATGCTGAATAAATAAGGTGGCATGAATTCTTCATATTCTCTTCATTATAAAATGAGACATTATGAGGATTTTTTAAAAAAGAATTTCACATGTGCTTTTTAACTGCTTACCAACATAATATAAGATTCAGCTCACCACAGTCTACTTGTATTACATCATTCTGCAGTGATGAAACTGACATGGGACTGTAGAGCTAGTCCAAGGCACAGTGATACCAGGGACCAACAAGCTCAATCCCTGTCTCTGCATAAATGATTGAACAGAGGGAAAGAGACAGATAAGGGGGAAAATATGAGATTCCTGGGAAAGCGAAAGGAAGGACGTAGGGTCAGATTGAAGGTAAAGTCGGGATTGGGGGCGATGATAAGTTTAAAAGAAGTTTCAGAGTTGGAACATTTGGGAGTCAGCACATGCAGTTTTGGAAGAAATCTAGTGCTTTAACTGTCCTCCCTGACCTCCAGGTGCTGCAGAGCCTTGGAAAACCAATCCAGCGTCTCTGAATTCTTCCTCCGAGGAATATCTGAGTCTCCAGAGCAACAGCAGTTACTCTTTGGAATTTTCCTGTGTATGTACCTTATCACCTTGACCGGGAATGTGCTCATCATCCTGGCCATCAGCTCTGACCTGCACCTCCACACCCCCATGTACTTTTTTTTGGCCAACCTGTCTTTCGTTGACATAGGTTTAACATCCTCTACAGTTACCAAGATGCTGGGGAATATACAGGCTCAACATCATACCATCCCCTACAATGGCTGCCTCTCACAAATGTATTTCTTTTTGATGTTTGGTGATCTGGACAGCTTCTTACTGGCTGTCATGGCATATGACCGCTACATGGCCATTTGTCACCCTCTCTACTACTCCACAGTCATGAGCCCCCGCATCTGTGCCCTGCTGCTTGCACTGTGCTGGATCCTCACCAACACTGTTGCCCTGACTCATACCCTCCTCATGGCTCAGCTGTCCTTCTGCGTTGTTGGAGAAATAGCTCACTTTTTCTGCGACATCCTTCCTGTTCTGAAGCTGTCATGTTCTGACACCCGCATTAACGAGCTGATCGTTTTTGCCTTAGGAGGCACAGTGCTTATCGTCCCCTTTCTGTGTATTGTCATCTCCTATGTCCATATCATTTCTGCTCTACTGAGGGTCCGAGCTCCTGGTGGAAGGGGCAAGGCATTCTCCACATGCAGTTCACACCTCTGTGTGGTATGTATGTTCTATGGGACTCTTTTTAGTGCCTACCTGTGCCCCCCTTCTCTGGCCTCCGACAAGAAGGACATTGCAGCAGCTGTGATGTATACCATAGTTGCTCCCATGTTGAACCCCTTCATCTATAGCCTAAGGAATAAGGACATGAAGGGGGCTCTAAAAGTGTTCCTCAGTCGCCGGATAATTTTTTCCTCTTAGATGTGGTGATAGCAGCATTTAATGGAAAGATGTCCACATGGAGGCAAACTGGCTTCAGTTTTAGATCTGCCACATACTAGCCAGAATATTGCAGCCCAATTACTTGATCTCTTTGAGTGTTAATTTTGTCTTCTATAAAATGAAGATAATAGGTTCTATCTAATAAGGTGATTTGAAGGGTTACCTGAAAATGCATCCCGAAGAGTGGTGAATAAATAGCAGGTGTTCAATAAATAATAGCTATGATTATTTTTATTACTGTTGTTAGTTTTCATTCCTCACCCATCTCTGAAGTCAAAAAATTTTTTCGGTGAGATTCATTTGCTCACCATCTATTTGCTGAACGTCTATGGTGTGTTGGGAGCTAATATAAGTGCTAGAGAATAAAGCTGAGCAAGACAAAGTCACCGCTTTCATGACATTTTCATTTTAGGTTAGTAATTTGTCAATCATTCCAGATTTGGGTTCCCCCATCTTTCTCATGGAACCAAGGAGAAGTTAAGACAAAAGAAATAAAGGATGGAGGTTACATTCCAGGAGATGCCAAATAGGTAAAGAGTTCCCCTTCAGAGGGTGGTGCCTGTGGCTCAAAGGAGTAGGGCACTGGCCACATATACCAGAGGTGGTGGGTTCAAACCCGGCTCCAGCCAAAAAAAAAAAAAAAAAAAAGAGTTCCCCTTCAGAAAACTGAAATTCAATGTTTCAATCAGCGCCTGTGGCTCAACGGGCTAAAGCGCTAGCCACATACACCTGAGCTGGCGAGTTCAAATCCAGCCCAGGCCCGCCAAACAACAATGACGGCTGCAATCAATGTTTCGATTTCCATGTTGTCTGACCTGTGGTTTGCCAGGATTTCACCTGGAAGGTTTCTAGACCTTCTTGTGCTGCTTCTGCCCCCTGCCATTCAGAATGTTCAATACCAGCATCTTTCTTGTGCCTTTCAGGTGAGAATACTGCAACTCTCTTTCCTTATTTCCCTGAAGGTCACCTCCAGGTCTAAAAGGGCCACCAACAGCTTAAATTAGTTGAAGAGAGGAGAAAAAATGATTTTTACAGTCATATGAGGTTTCATCTGTCTTTAAGAAATTTAGAATATCAAAAAATATCATTTTCAAAAATATAAGCCTTATAATTTTGATTCATTACATCTGGTATAACCAAATGTCCTCGAGCTGCCAAATGCTCCTGCCCAGGACACTGCAGCTTACTTCTCAGACACAATCTATCCCACAATGTTTTATGACTCATGCACTTTTTCAATGAATAATTATTGATCATTTTCCATGGAATCAAACTGCAGCATGCTTCAGCAGCTGGTGATCACAAAGGTGAATCATTTAGATGCTTCATCTTAGTACTTGAGGATTTCATTTGTTTGATGACCTGGAAGAGGAATTCTGTCCTTCTCTCTAGAACTTCTTTCCAGATAGTCCCTGTAAGACAGTCTTTATGTAGGGTAAGACGAGCATTTTCATATAACATACCTGCATCTGGTTGCAATCCTGGAGACCTTCCACCCTCATCTCCCTGGTCTATAATTCCCCTTCCATTCTATTGACATCTATTGCTCTGGTAAATATGTGCCACTGACAGTATCCTCTGAGCCACTGGCCTGTAGCTTTCTTCTGTCATTTGAACTGGAAATAGAATACCTTCCACTTTTCATGGTCTGGGTTCCTTGACAGGGTTCTAGGACCCATGATGTCATAGTGGATATGAGAGACCTTGAGATGTGAGATTATTAGATACAGTTTCACATTGTATCTACAACCTAAGTCCACACTGATATCCAAAAACTGCTTTTCGGGCTGACCCAATCAACCCAACTTCTCTACTCATGGTGGTTTCTTGAGGTGGCCTTCTGGTTTCTTTCTCCATTCTGATCTTTAGGAGCCCTCAATCTACTGATAGTGCAGTACTTTTATGAACCCTACTTGGGCATGGTTTCAGTTCTTTTCCACATGTCCCAAGCAAACTAGAAGATGTGACTAGGTGTCCATTTTGGTTTACCCAATAAATTTTGAGGTAGTAAAGAGTTAAGTCAGCACAGAGCAAAGTTTCACCAAGGGACATTGTCACCTATCATGGTTTAATGGTCTAACATTCTTAGATTCCACCCACCCAAAATAGTTACCAATGTATTCAAAATTCCAAACTTTTTCCTCCCTTGATATACAGTCATGTGTATCTTAGCCATGCGGTATATTCTGGGAATTGTATTGTTAGTCAATTTTGTCATTTTGTGACCATCATAGAGTTTACTTACACAAACATGGTTGGTACAACCTGCTATACACCTGGCCTATATGGTACAGCCTACTGCTTCTAAGCTACAAACCTATATATAACATGTTACTTTTCTGAATGTTGCAGGTAACTATAATTGTAAGTGTTTGTGATAAAGAAAATTTTTAGCTCCATTGTAATCTTACAGGTGCACCATTGTATATGCAGCCTGTGAGTCTGTTACACTTACACCCAAAGTTCAACCTTCTATTCCCTTAATGCCATCCATTTCAAATAGAGTTAATGTGATGTTAGCATTAAAATAACTTCAGGCTGACAGATTAATTATAAATCTTAGACTTTGGTAGCATAGCATGAGCAAGATGTGTTTTGAATTAGAGTCAGAGGCAGAGTGATAGAAAACTTTCTGGTGCCCCTTACCCATTGTGGGTATTTGCTTTCCTCTTGCTTAAAACCTATTTTTTAAAAGCAGGTGGTCTGCAACTTGTTCTCTCACTTCCTTAAGATCATTAAACCTAATCAAAATTATTAAAAACCCCTAGCCTTATATTCTCATCTTAAATATCAATTCATACAACTATAAATCAAAAACAATCCCTTTTTTTTTTTTTCAAGTTTTTGGCCGGGGCTGGGTTTGAACCCCCACCACCTCCGGTATATGGTGCCGGCCCCTACTTCTTTGAGCCACAGGCACCGCTCTATTCTCTTTCTTTCCTTATGCCATTGTTTTCATTCAGGCATACATCATCTGTTACCCAGATATACAATGACCTCATAATTAAATCTCCTGACTCCAGGATCTCCAATCCATTGTGAAACTACTTGATGCATTGACTACCTGAGTAATCTTCCTAAAACACAAATATAACTTTCTCCAGGTTTCTACTACAACCCAGTCAATGGAAACTGTCACTTGAAAGGAAATGTCTCAGTCTCTTACTAGGCCTCCTGAGCCCATTCACAGCACAGTCCTCATCTGCCTGTCTAGACCATCTCTTATGTTCCTTTAACTCATGTGCACCTGTGCTGTAGTAACACCAATTGCTTTCCATTTCCCTGGGCACACTATGTTATTTTAATACTCTGGTTCATCTGTCCACTCTACATCTGTCACTGTCCCATTAGGTATCAATCCTGAGCATCCTTCAACCCCCACCTGAAGAATTAATTCCCCTGATATACCAAGGAGACTGGGGAGAGAAGACTTTAAGCATCTCTGGCTTAAATGAGACCCTAAAACAACTGTGCTTGATAGACACATATAGAACACTCCATCCCACAGGTAAAGAATATACATTCTTCTCATTGGCCCATGGAACATTCTCCAAAATTGATCATATTCTAGGACACAAAACAAGCCTCACCCGAATCAAAAGAATTGAAATTTTACCTTGTATTTTCTCAGACCACAAGGCACTAAAGGTGGAACTCAACTCCAACAAAAATGTCAATCCCACACAAAGGCATGGAAATTAAACAACCTTCTGTTGAATGACAGTTGGTGCAGGAAGAAATAAAACAGGAAATCATTAACTTCCTTGAGCATAACAGCAATGAAGACACAAACTACCAAAACCTATGGGATACAGCAAAAGAAGTTTTGAGAGGAAAATTTATCAGTTTAGATGCCTACATTCGAAAAACAGAAAGAGAGTGCATCAACAAACTCACAAGCCTTCTTATGGAATTGGAAAAAGAAGAACAATCTAAGCCTAAACCCAGCAGAAGAAAAGAAATATCCAAAATTAAATCAGAGATCAATGACATTGAAAACAAAAGAATCATTCAGAAAATTAATGAAGAAAGGAGTTGGTTTTTTGAAAAAATAAATAAAATAGATAAACCTTTGGCCAGACTAATTAGAAATAGAAAAGTAAAATCTCTAGTCACCTCAATCAGAAATGATAAAGGGGAAATTACACTTGATGCCACAGAGATGCAAGAGATCATCTCTCAATACTAAAAACTCTATGCCCAGAAATTTAACAATGTGAAGGAAATGGATCAATATTTGGAATCACACCCTCTCCCTAGACTGAGCCAGGAAGAAATAGAGCTCCTGAACAGACCAATTTCAAGCACTGAGATTACAGAAACAATAAAAAATCTTCCAACAAAAAATGCCCT
>CAUYON010099384.1:0-18083 GCA_963573935.1 Arctocebus calabarensis
CTCGAATAGCCAAGACACTACTTACAAATAAAAACAAAGCAGGAGGGATCACGCTACCAGACCTGAGACTGTACTATAAATCAATAGTGATCAAAACAGCATGGTACTGGCACAAAAACAGAGAGGTGGATGTCTGATTCTAGCATTTTACATCAAATAAATCCTAAACAGGATATGTGAAATTATATTTCTAATTCAAGAGATTACCAGAATTTATAGTGGCCTACAGAAGAAAATAAATTCTTTAGGAAAGGAAAAGAAATATCTACTCAAACAAAAATCTATGGATATATTCCATGCAAACAAATGTCCAAGTCATCTCTCTTAATCACCTGAGACAGACATCCAGATCAAAATACGTGTTATCAAACAGTTGGACCAGGTTTAACATGTTGGCTAAACAGGCAGAAAATTCTGTTTAGAGTGTCAATAAAATATATGAAGAATAATGAATCACCAAATTTTAAAAGTAACTCTCAGGTAATAAGGTTAATTGGGGAAATAGAATAAAAATTTTAAAGAACACTAACCATTGTAATAAGAATTATTTGAGGCATAATACATAATATACCTCAAAAAGAATTACCATCACTGGATAGTGCCTTTGGCTCAAAGGAATAGGGCTCCAACCCCATATGCCAGAGGTGGTGGGTTCAAACCCAACCCTGGCCAAAAACTGCAAAAAAAAAAAAAAAAAATTACCATCACTGTTAAATAAATGAAAGTTTATGAAAATAAGCTAAAATAATTAATGAATAAAATGAGTATTTAAAAACTATGTGATGAGACTAAAACAGTACTTAAGCAAAAATTTATACTATGAAGTACCTATATTAGAAAAGAAGAAAAGTCTTCAAATCAATTAACTCAGTTTCCACTATGAGAAACAAGAAAAATAAAAGCAATTTACAGCTAAACTAAGAAAAAAGGAAATAATAAAGAACAAAAAGTAAGTAATAAAAGGAAAAAAATAGAGAAAAGTAAATTATGTTTTTTAAGGTCAACAAAATTGACAAACTTACAGTCAGAATCATCAAAAGAAAAATAAAGAGAAAGAACATAAACTTTCAGTACCAAGAATGAAAAAAATAAACCAGGTGCTATGGCTCATGCCTGTAATCCTAGCATTTTGGGAGGCCGGACAGGAGGAGGGAGGAAGACTTGAGTTCAAGAGTTCAAGACCAACCTGAGCAAGAGTGAGACCCATCTCTACTAAAAATAAAAAATGATCTGGGTATTATGGCCAGCACCTGTAGTCCCAGGTACTTCGGAGGCTAAAGCAGAAGGATCACTTGAACCTTGGAGTTTGCGGCTGCTGTGATCTAGGCTAACATGGCCATGGCACTCTAGGTCAGGACAACACTGCCAAAAAAATAATAATAATAAAAAGAATGAGAAAAATAACAGTAATAAATATGCACTGTATTAAAGGGATAACAACATTTTATGAAACACTTCATATCCAAAGACTTGAAAATTTATATTAAATAAATTATTTGAAAGTTGAAAACTACCAAAATTCACTAAAATAAATAGCCCAGTACTCCTAATCTATTGTTAGATAGATTTTATTATTATAAATCTTCCCACACAGGAGGCCCAGGTTACTTCACTTATTAAGCCCACCAAACATTAAGGAAAAAATAGTGCTAATTTCACACAAGCTCTCCTAGAGAATGAAATGCAGGAAATAATTTCCTGATATCTGCATTACATTGATAAATTAGATAAATACGTTATAAGAAAAAAAAAAGATACAGACTGACCAATATCTCTCAGGAACATAGATGCAAACATTTTAAACAAAATTATAGCAAATTGAATTCAATAAAATATAAAAGGATGACACATTATGAACAAATAATGCTTATCCTAGGGTGGCTTAACTTCCAAAAATCAATTAATGGAATATATTATATATTAAAATTAAACCAAAAAACCAATAGAATCATTTCAATAGGTATAGTGAAAGGATTTGGCAACACTCAACAGTCATTTCTGTGATAAATTCTCAGAAAACTAGGAATTCATCCCAATAAATGACACCTATGAAAACTTCATAGTCAACATTATATGTAACCTTTTTACCCTCATGTCATGTTCAAAATATGGCTGTCTTCCCTCACCGCTACTACTTAAAATTTCACTGGAGGTTCTATTAGGACAATCAGACAAAAAAAAATACTGAACGCATCTAATTTGGAAAGAAAGAAATAAACTCCTCTTTATTTGCAGGCAACATGCAGTCTTAATATATTGAGAAAATAGTATGGAATTTACAAAAGGCTGCTGCAAGTAATAAATACATTTAGAAAGATAGTAGGATACAATGTCAATGTATAGAAAGCAATTGCATTTCTATATATTCTCAAAATACATCAGGAAATTAAAATTCTTTAATGTATCAGTTACAAAAGCATCAAAAAGTTTTTAAATATATTCAGAGACATCTGTGAAGAAAAGACACCTGGACCTCCAAACTGAAAATTACAAAACATTGCACAGGAAATTAAAGATCTAAATAAATGGAAAGGAGAGGCAGAGCATGATGGCAGATAGGAAGGACATTTAGCTCAGCTCTCCTGGAACAACAGGTGAGAGTGAGTGGGGTAGATCATTCCTGGCGTGGAATATTGGTGTGGACTGGCAGTCAAGGATATGCAGCAAGGTGCAGTCAAGGATATGCAGCAAGGTGGATTGCTGGACTTGGTGTATAATCCAGAGCTGTAGGGACTGCCTGGAAAGGTTCTGTCCAGTGGCTGCAGTGGCTTTGGGCAGTAGCGGTGGCAACCAGCCCCACCAAGGAGTATTGCAGTTCCCAGTTCGTGGGGAAACTAGGTAGTGTGTGGAAAGATTGGTGAAGTGTAGACTCCCTAGCAGGTGGCCTGAGTGGGGTGCCATCTGGTGTGGCATCACTGTGGTTAGATGGCAGGAGAGACACTCAGATGGGAAAGATCCTGGATAGAAAGAGTCCATTGTTTTGGAATTTGGGAGATGATGGTCATCACAGGCATCTTTCCACATGGACCAGGAGCAGCAATTTGAGCCTCACCTGCAGACAGTCATCCTGCACCCAGAAGTGGCCCAGGATATCCCACACTTCACAGGAACTGTTGCAAGGAAAATTTGGGAAACCTGCCTGTAAAGATTTTTGAGGTTGATGGAATCAGCAGTTTGGAAGAGTCTAGGCGCCAAATGGGTAATCAGGCAAACACCAAGAACATTTACCCGGGGAGACAAGTATAAGCCTGGGAACCACTGACTGCACCACCATTGTCCAGAAAGTATATTACAACATAAATATATTCCTACTGAAGTCTATCCCTATGGCATATATATAGTTTTATGTTAATATCATAATTTTGTTGCCTTTTTTCTCTCTTTGCTTGTTCTTTTTACCTTTTTTCCTTTTTTCTTTCTTGTAGGAGTTATTGTTAAAATTTCTCTTAAACAATTATTTTGGTTTGTTTATTTTTCTCTGCTTCCTCTTTCCCCCCTTTTTTGGACAGAGTCTCTCTATGTCACCCTCGGTGGAATGCTGTGGTGTCACAGCGCATGGCAACCTCTAACACTCTTAGGTTGCGTGATTCTCTTGCCTCATCCTCACAGGTGCCTGGGGCTGCAGGTGCCCGCCATAGTACCCAGCTGATTTTTGGTTGTGGTTGTCATTGTTGTCTGGTAGGTCTTAGGCTGGGTTCGAGCCCACCAGCTCTGGTTTGTGTGGCTGGTCCCCTGGCTGCTGGGCTACAGGTGCCAAACAATCACCTTCTTCTTATGGTTGCTGAGAGTACTTACATCCGATTATTCAAGATTTGTGTGTGTGTGTGTGTGTATGTGTTTATTTTCTGATTGTTTGTGTGTCTGTTTGTGTTGTGGATTTTATGTTTGGTTGTTCATTTTGTTTCAATGTGCCTTATATTCCGATAAAACCTCTGGTTGGCTATTTTCCCTACCTCCAATTTTTACATTCAACAAGAACAAAGGGGAGTGAGGGATGATAGCCAACTGAATCCAGCTTTCAACAGAAGCTCCCATCCAGAGGTAGAGACAACCCAACACAGATGAAGGGTGGGAGCTGAGCTGGGATAAGAGATTGATAATTGCACGTCTTATCTGCTGAAGCAAGCTACAACTCCAAGGAAACAAATTTCAGGTACAGAACCCACCCAAAAGAGGACATGTGTCCATCCCCTCTCCCAAGAGTGTTGCTTGCTTGCTTGCTTGCTGTGAGATATTTACTAGTGAACAGTGATCTGAGGTCCTCTTCTTTCACCCCATGGGACCGAGTTGCTAGAAGCTGGGACTCCTTCTCCAGAGAATCTCTGCTGTGAGCCTGGGCATTCTCTTGTCTGGCATGAAGGTTGAACAAATATTTTCCCTGCCACTTTGAAATCTCAGTCCACCCTTTCCCCTGGCCTGGTGGTCTATAAGCCCAACACCTGCAGAGACCAAAATGTTTGCAGTTCTTTGTTAAGACTGGGTATTGCATGGTCTGAGATAGTGCAGCTACACTAGAACTGTGAACCCACTAACAGTGCAGAAAGGCACAGGGGTGAAGGTGTCTGTCTTGGCTCTGAGAAAGAGCAACTCAGCAGTGGGCAGAGGTTTGGGTCTCCATATGCTGGAGGGAGGCTCTGGTACCACTGAGGCATGGGAACCTGAGTGGGGACACCTTCCATCTAGCAGCAGCATTAATAGGGCAATCTGGCTGGGGTCAAATTTTGGAGAGACACTTCCCCAATTCTGCGGCCTGCTGGAGGGAACTAGATCTCGCTTTGCAGGGATACCAGAGGAACAGAGTGGCTAGGGCAGAGGCACTGTCTCTGAAGACAAAAAACATTTGGTGCTTTGTTAACCTCTGGAACAAGCTCAGGTGGAACACTTCTCAGTTTCCATTGAGCATACAAGGTAATCAGACTTCAACTCTTCCAGCTGGCTGGTGGCAGAGTGTGGTTGCTTGGCTGATGAGGCATTGACTTCCCTCTGACTCTGGCCAGCCCAAATCCCTGGTGCAGTGTCTCATTGGAGGGACCTGGGCCACAGCCCCGTGGGGCTACCAGTGCCTGGGTGTGATGGAGGTGCAAGGTGGGGAAGGAGGCACCAGCCCCCCTGGACTATTTTGCAGGGTGGGCCTTTCTGACTCCACAGAGCACAGGAGTGAGTTACACTTGAGCTGCCAGTGGACCCCCACTACCTAGATGCTGAAGACTTTTTGAACTCTCCCACCTGATCTGTGTTTGTGTTGACCAGGACAATTGGTTTAGAACTCATGACTTAGGATGATCACCCAAGGACCCACAAAGGTTGTACCCTAGTTGTGTTGTTGTGGGAGTGTGGGATTATCCTTTTCTAGTTGTCACCTATAGGGGGGCAGGGTGTCTTTTATTGGTTTCAAAACCCTTTGAAAGTTTTTGCTCCAACAAAAGTAAGTTAAGGTAAGGATGGTAATTTCATATTTGTTAAGGAAAACACTCAACATGATGAGATGTCAATTATTAACATTCATTTACCCAACCAGAATGCTCCTTAATTTATAAGGGAGACCCTAAAGGACATAAGCAATTTAGTATCTTTCAGCACCATAACAGTTGGAGATTTTAATACCCCTTTGGAAGTTTCTGATAGATCCTCTAATAAAAAAACTAAGCAAAGAATTTTTGGACTTAAATTTCACCATACAACAATTGAATTTAACAGACATCACAGAATATTTCATCTTAACAAAACTGAATACACATTCTCCTCATCAGCCCATAGAACATCCTCCAAAATTGATCACATCTTAGGTCACAAGTCTAACCTCAGCAAAGTTAAAAGTATATAAATTATTCATTTTATTTTCTCAGGTCATCAGACAATAAAAGTTGAACTCACCAATAACAGGTATCTGCATACTCATACAAAGTCATGGAAACTAAATAACCTTATGCAAAAACCTTAATTTTGAAGGAAATTGCCAAATTTTTGGAACAAAATAATAATGAAGACATGAATTATCAGAACCTGTAGGATACTGTAAAGGCGGTCCTCAGAGGGAAATTTATAGCATTGCAAGCCTTTCTCAAGAGAACGGAAAGAGAGGAAGTCATTAACTTAATGGAACATAATAAGCAAATGGAAAAGGAATAATATCCAACCACAAACCCAGCAGAAGAAAAGAAATAACTAAAAATAGAGTAGAATTAAATGAAATTGAAAACTAAAGAATTATTCAAAAGATCAAGGAATCAAAAGTTGTTTTTTAAAAAAATTCAATAAAATTGATAAACCTTTGGCTAACCTGACCAAAAATAGAAAATTAAAGTCCCTAATATCATCGATCAGAAATGACAAAGGCGAAATAACAATAGACACCTCAGAAATTCAAAGAATCCTTATTGAATACTGAAAAACTTTATTCTCAGAAATATGAAAATCTGAAAGAAACTGACCAATACTTGGAAGCACACCAACTGCCCAGAATTAATAAGAAATAATTGGAAATGCTGAACAGAACTATATGAAGTACTGAAATAGAATCAACTATATGAAATCTCCCAAAAAAGGAGAGTCCGGGACCAGATGGCATTACACAGAAATAAAACAAAGCAAGAGGAATCACGCTACCAGACCTCAAACTATACTATAAATCTATAGTGGTCAAAACAGCATGGTATTGGCACAAAAATAGAGAGATCGATATATCGAACAGAATTGAGAACCAAGAGATGAACCCAGGCACTTATCATCATTTGACCTTTGATAAGCCCATTAAAAATACAAATTTGGGGAAAGATTCCCTATTTAACAAATGGTGCTGGGAGAATTGGCTGGTGATTTGTAGAAGACTGAAACTGGGCCCACACCTTTTGCTATTAACAAAAATTGACTCTCACTGGATAAAAGATTTAAACTTAAGGCATGAAAGACATGAAACTATAAAGATTCTTGGAGAGCATGCAGGAGAAACACTTCAAAAGATCGGCCTGGGAGAATAGTTTATGAGGAGGACCCCTGTGCAATTAAAGCAACACCAAAAATACATTACTGGGATCTGATTAAACTTAAAATCTTCTGCACAGCCAAGAACACAGTAAGTAAAGCCAGCAGACAGCCCTCAGAATGGGAGAGGATATTTGCAGTTTAAGCTTCTGACAAAGGTTTGATAACCAGAATCCACAGAGAACTCAAACTTATTTATAAAAAAAGAACAAGTAATGCCATGTCATTGTGGTCAAGGGACTTGAACAGAAGCTTCTCTGAAGAAGATAGGTGCATTGCCTACAGACACATGACAAAAATGTTCATCATCTTTAATCATTAGAGAAATGAAAATCAAAACCACTTTGAGATATCATCTTACTCCAGTAAGAGTCACTCACATAACAAAATCCCAAAACTACAGATGTTGGCATGGATGTCAAGAAAAGGAAACATTTCTCCACTGCTGGTGGGAATGCAAGCTAATATTTCCCTTTTAGAAAGAAGTATGGAGAATACTCAGGGAACTAAAAGTAGACCTTCTGTTTGATCCTGCAATTTCTCTACTAGGTGTATATTCAAAAGACCAAAAATCGCTTTATAACAAAGATATTTACACCAGATTGTTCAGTGCAGCTCAATTCATAATAGCCAAGTCATGGAAGAAGCCCCCAAAAAGGATGGAGACTTTACCTCTTTTACATTTACATGGATGTAGCTGGAACATAACCTACTTATTAAAGTATCTCAAGAATGGAAGAAAAAATATCCAATATACCCAGTACTATTATGAAACCAATTTACAATCACTCAGAATTTCATATGAAGAATAGATCACAGCTATGGCCCAGGATGAAGGAGGGAGGAGGGGGGTCTGGAGGGGAAGTAGGAAGGCAGATCGGAGGGTGGAATGGTGGGATCACACCTTTGGTGCATAATGCAAGGGTACATGTCAGTTCTATTAAGTATAGAGTATAAATGTCTTAACACAAAAATTAAGTAAATGAGATGAGGTAATTATTAACCAGTATGATGTAAATGCTCCTAATTCTATATGAAATCAGCACATTTTAACGCATAAATGCATTAATGTATTCATGATCTATGTATTTATAATTTAATAAAAAAATAAATATATGAATGGAACGATACACATTGGTTGTGTCAGAAGGCCCAATATTGCTAAAATGTTAATTCCCCCCAAATTGATGTGAACAATGTGTATTGTTCAGTACACTACCAAAATAATGCTCTAAATGTTATGTACAAATTTACAAACTATGTCTAAACATTTATATGAAAATACAAACAACCTAGGATAGGTTGAACATCTTTGAAAAAGAAAACAAAGTTAGAAGAATCATAATTCCTATTTTTTAAAAAATTATATAATTTTCTCTAGTTAAATTGTTGTGGTATTGGCATTGAGGCAAAAAAATAGATCAATGGAATAGAATTGAGTCCAGAAATGTATTCATACATATGTTAAATAATATTTTTGACAATGGTGCGAAGGAAATTCAGGGAGGAAAGGATAATCTTTTCACCAAATTATGCTGGAACAATTGTACACATACAAGCCAAAACTAATTTTAATTCATAACTTATGCTATATACAATAATTATTTGAAAAAGGTAGACATAAGTGTAAAACAATAAACTCTAATTTCTAGAATGAAATACAAATATTTGTGTTCTCAGTAAAGAAAAATGTTTCTTTGATATAAATACAAAGGCACAATACAAAAAGAAATGATAAATTGCACATCAGAAAAATTTATGTTCTTTTAAAGAACATAAGAGAATTTAATGACAAGCAAAGACTGGGAGAAAATATTTTCAAAGAATGTATTTAATAGAGGACTTATATCTGGACTACATAAAGAATGTTCAAAGCTTTCAGATAATAAATAGGCTAATTAATAAAATGAGCAAAAGGCACTTCACCAAAGAAGATATTTGTATCACACAGAAGAACACAAAAATGTGTTCAACACAATTATTCATCAGGTAAATGGAAAATAAGTACAGTAAAAACCTATATATATCTATTACAATAGCTTAAATTAAAAAGAGTGACCATCTGATTGATGTCAATGATGTGGTGCAACTGGAACTTTCATATTCTGCTGGTGAGAATGTTATGTATCTTAGCAACTTTGGAAAATCATTTGACAGTATTCTAAAAAGATAAGCACATGCCTGCCATGTGATCTAGCCACTCCTATGTACTTATCCAAGAAAAATTATATCATATATTCATACAAATATTTGTACATGAGTGATACTAGCAGCTTTAGTAGTAGTAATCCAAACCTGAAAACAAATCAAACATTAATCAACAGGAAAAAATAGATAAAGTTATATCACTAAGAAATAAAAGGAATGAGCTATTTTTATATGCATGTCTATCAGTGAATCTCAAAATGATTATTCTTAGTGGAAAAAAAGTCAGATAAAAAGTATATGCTTATGATTTTATTGACATAAAATTTTAGAAAATACAAAGTTATAATGAAAGAAAACAAGTCTGTAGACATGAGGGAAGAATTACCAAGGAGTACATGGAAACTTTTGTGGGTACTATAACATATGTTTTATGGATATTTATCTTGATTGTTGTGATGATTTCATAGGTGCACAAATAGGTCAAAACTTATTTAATCATATTTTTCAAATATGTTCAATTTCTTTTATGTCAAAAGGTTTAGGGCTCATTTTTATCCCTATCCTAATGAGCAAAAAAGTAAGCTGATTCTCATATGCCTCAAGCATACATCCCAGAATTGACACCAACCTGTCTTAATGGGTATGAATCATGTGATTTCTTTACAATGGAACCAATTATACTTGCTTGTGAATACAATATACAACTTATGTCTGTTAGATCCTATCTCAAAAGCATGAAATAGGGTTGATGCAGTCAAATAACATGGTTGGAAAATTCTAGGCACTGTTAAGATTGGAGAAAGGGGTAATGCATCTTAGGTTTAAAAATAAATAAAGGTAAACACTATAGATTCTGAGTGATTTAGGGTCTTTAGGTATATATCCAGAAGAATAAAACTCATTTTACCACAAAAACATTTGCACCAGAATGTTTATTGCAGCCCAATTCATAATTGTCAAGTCATGGAAGCAGTCCAAAAGCCTATCAACCCATGAATGGATGAACAAATTGTGGCATATGTATACCATGGAATACTATTCAGCCATTAAAAAGATGGGGACTTTACATCTTTCATGTTTACCTGGATGGAGCTGGAATACATTCTTGTTAGTCAAGTGTGTCAAGAATGGGGAAAAATGTATCCAATGTACTCAATACTATCATGAAACCAATACATATTCATAAATACTCATATGAATGATAAAACACAAATATAGTCCAGCAAGTGGGACTTTAGGAGAGCGGAGGGGAAGGAAGGAGGATGATTGGTGGGAAGAGGGAAGGCATTCGGTGGGATCTCTCCTAATGTGCATAATGCAAGGGTATATTTAAAAATAAATAAGAGTAAACTTCAAATGTCTTACCAGAAAAAATAAATAAGTGAGGTGATGGCTATGTTAATCGGTTTGACTTAAACATTCCACATCGTATATCAAATCATCACATTGTACCACATAAATGTATACAGTTATGATATTAATTAAAAATTAATTAAAAAATCTAAAAATTACTCACAAAATTCCTTCAAAAGATATATCTTTTGGTGCAATCAGTATGTGTTAAGGTCCTGCTTATTTAAAAGGTAATATGATAGGCATTAGGATGTAGCAGTGATAACAATCAAGATCCTTGTCTTGGGCAGAGCTTGTGGCAAGAACCTTGTCGTCATGAAAGTCATTTTCTGGTGTGGGAGAAAAAACATAATAAAGTAACTACACAATTATATACATTTAAGTAGTAATAATAGCTATGCTGCCTTTCTACATTTTATGCAAATGCCTAAATGAAGAAATGAAGTGATCCATGTGCTAGCCTTGAGGAATAGTATTCCAGGCATAAAACCCAGCAAATTCAAAATCCAGTAAATATAAGTGAACTTCATTATTTTAGGAAGGGCAAGAAGACCATGTGAATTATGAGAAATGAACATGGGGAAGAGTAGTCACATATGAAGCTTAAAGTGATATCCAGGAGTCATATTAGGTTGAACTTTAAAGGCTGTTAAAAGAAGGTGAATTTTATTTAAATGCGACTAGGAGTATTTTGGTAAGGTGTAATATGATCTGATTTTACTTTAAAAAGTTTCTCTGACTTTAGGAGGACAAGAAAAGAAGCAAAAAGACTAGTTATGATATATTTGTATAACTAAAAAAGAACAATTTGGTGACTATACTGTTGTGAAAGAAGTGAAGGTGACAGTTAATTTGGTTTGGAATATGTTTTTTTTCTTTGCTTTTTGTTTTTTTTTTTTTTTTTGTAGTTTTTGGCCGGGGCTGGGTTTGAACTCGCCACCTCTGGCATATGGGGCCGGCACCCTACTCCTTTGAGCCACAGGTGCCGCCCCTTGGAATATATTTTAAAGTTAGAGCAGACACCATTTCCTTATGAATACAATGTATACTGGAAATAAAGAAATTAACTATCAGCTTTTGGCCTGAACAACTGGATGAGTTGTGCTATCTACTGAAACTAAAAATACTGAAACAGGAATGGAATGAGAGATGATCAAGAGTGATGTATTGGCCATGATAAATATGTAATGCTGCTGAGACCTCATTGAAGATGGCAGCCGAGTAGCAGCTTCTGTGCAGTCAGGCACAGTGAGAGTGGGGAGAGAAGACTCCAGGCATCTCTGGCAGGTGGGTTTTGCCCAGAGGCTCCCCTTTGGGTTATAGGAAGTCAGCAAGAGACTTCTGGACCCCACAAGGAGGACAGAAGCTGTGGAAAACTGGCAAGTGGTAGGTGCATTTGTTCATTTGGAGGGTGCCTGTAGCTGTAACCATAGCAACAGCAAGACTACAAGCAGGAAAAGCCTTACCTGGGGGCTGTTTTGTTTTTTTTGGACTTAGACACTTGACTGAACTGCCTTGGGAGATCTTGGGCCGGTGTGTGGATGACTTTGGGTGTTGTTTGGGGCCCCAGACTGAGCCACTGAGACGGAAAGGAGCTAAAACAGTTCAGCTGTGGGCTGGCCCTGTGTGTTGCAGTGTCAGGAACAGCCGGGAGACCTTGGGAGAGTAATCTAGTGCCTGAGCTGCCCAAACACGGTGATTGAGATCCTGGGCAAGTGTGGAGACCCAAATGTTTGGCAGATTAACAGCCGTGGCCTCAGGGGCATAGAGAGAGACTGGATTTGGTGCACTAGATAAGTAGGCAGCCCTGCCAGGAGAGATCCCAGGGATAAGTGCTTTCTTGGAAAGCTTCTGCCTGGCCAAGGTTCATGGCTTGGAGTGTCTTTTGAGTGGGTTGAGGAGACATTTGGGCTCCCAAGCCTGCAGGGTCTGCGAAATCAGCAGAGGCCTCCAGTCTTCATCTTGTACAGCTGTATCAAAATTGTGATTATCATCTCATACCTCAGAATATCACCTGTTGCCCAGTCAATGCTTAGCAAGATATATATACTGTTTGGTTTCTTGGTTTCGGGTTTTTTGTTTCTGTTTTTGTTTTTTCTTAATTTCAACATTTTTCCTTATCCTATTTTATTCTCTTCTTTTCACTATTCTACTTTAAATACTATCTTCCATTTTTGCCTTTGTTAAAAATTAGAATTTCATTTTTGCTAGTGTTTCTGCCCCTATTATTTGTTTTTACCCCTAACTCCTTCCCATAAGGGTTTTTGCTTGTTTGTTTCGGTTTGATTTAAAGTATTTTTGTCTCTCCTCTCTACCTGGTGGAGGTGGGGTACTGTGTCTGAGCTGGCTGGCAAAGAGCTGTTGACCTCAAGGGAATCACCCAACGCAGCACCCCTGGAGGTTGGGGGTCTTTAAGGTTGGACCATTGTACTCTACTGCACACCTATATTTCTCCTATTTCTTTCTTCGGTGCCTCTCTTGTTTTTGTCAATATTTGTTTTTACTCACCCTATCTTCTTTCACTTTTTCTTTCTTCTTTAAATCTTTTTTCCCTTTTTGTTCTTCAATCTTTTCATCCATCTGGTCTCATACCAAAAGGACTCATCAAAACTTTAGGCCAGCAGTATAGTAACTTAAAAAGCAAGAAGAAGTGAAAGGAAAATTAGGCTAAGGAAATAGACACAAGAAAGCACTCATGAAGGAGAATCAGTAGAAAAATCCTGGCAACATGAAATACCAGTCCAGAGTAACCCCTTCTAGGGATCATGAGATAGCTACTGAAGAGGATTCCTCCTATAAAGAAATGTTAGAAATGACAAGGGGAATTTAAAATACAGATGATGAAAACAATCAAGGAAATTGCTGATAAAGTGGATAAAAATCAAAAGGAAATTCAAAAATAGAATAAAATAAGAGATGAATGATACAAAGAATATAGAAAGAATATAGCAGAGCTGAAGAAACTGAAGCAGTCAACTGGGGAACTTAAGGATGCAATAAAAAGTATCAACAACAGATTAGATCATGCATAAGAATCTCAGAGGTAGAGGATAAAGCTCTTGAGATAACTCAGATAGTTAAAGAGGCCAAAAAGAAGAGAGAGAAAGCAGAACGTTCACTGACAGAATTATGGGACTCTATGAAGCATTCAAACATGGGAGTTATAGGTATCCCAGAAGGGGAAGAAGAATGCCACAGAGGAATGGAAGCCATTCTAGAGAATATTATAAGTGAAAATTTCCCAAATCCCACCAAAGATTCTGACATATTTCTTTCAGAGGGATATCAGTCCCCTGGTCGCCTCAACTCAAATATAGCTTCTCCAATGCATATTGTGATTAATTTATTTAAACTCAAGACCAGGGGTCCTCAAACTTTTTAAACAGGGGCCAGTTCACTGTCCCTCAGACTGTTGGTGGGCTGGACTATAGTTAAAAAAAAAAACTATGAACAAATTCCTATGCACACTACACATATCTTATTTTGAAGTAAAAAAACAAAACAAGAACAAATACTGAAGGGGTACTGGCCCCCCAACCAAAGTAAGTGACATGTCTTCAGGTGCTCCCCAAGGAACGTTTCCCTAAGATGGAAAAATTTCTTTATCTGTGGATATGCCCGGGTAACAACATTCAGTTAAAATGTTCACAGGAGGAAGTAACCATACGGCTTCACAGGGTGAAGCCAGGGGTTAGGCACATGCAGAGGTTACGGGAAGAGGTACTTTGTCCTTTTCTCTTTTTATTTATGGCTATGCTTCAAGTTTGGAGGAACTTATCAGACAAAACAGACAGCCAGACACCATTGTGGTTAAGCCTGCAGCATAATGTTGAGAAAGTATGTTCAATTTAAATTAATTATATATGTATCCAGCAGCATCTGTGCTAAACAAAGCATTTTCATGGTAGCTTTTGCTGTTTCATCATTATTTGTTCCTTTTTCTATTTTTATACTTTTATTTGATCAGTGTGTATAAAAGCACCCAATAAATGTGGGTTGTCACTGAGTGCCTGAGCAAGCACCAATCTTCCTTTCAGCATTCATTTTGTAGCAGTACTTCCTCTGGTCCCTGATCAGTTAAGTTCCGAGGTTGACTACAAATACAATATTTAAAATGAAGAACAAATAAAGTTAAATCAACAAACTTACCAGTATTTCAATGGGAACTATAGGACTGCTTTTGACTAATGAGATGGTCAATGTCCACTTCCATATTTGTCACTGCTAGTCATAACAAGTGATGCAAATGTGCATCAGTTAGTCTAGATTTGGTTGGAGATTTCGAATGTTTCATTCTGGAAAAAGTCTGTTCACAGACATAAGCGCTGACAAAGATGGTTGCCATTTTGAGTGCATGATTCCTGAGATTAGGATATGTCTCAGAGGGGAGAGATGCATAGAAATTAGGAAGGCTGCTTGACTTGAATGCGTCTTTCAGAGAGTCACAATTCTGTAGTTCAACCAGTTCCATTTGGTAAATTGTGTCCACATTTTCTTTCTTTTTTTTATTTCAAGATACTTTATTCTTAAAACAGGTCACAACACTAATCTTTTGGCCCATTCTGCCACTGTACAAGCTACAAATGCTTGCTGAGCAGCAGTGGGGTGCTCTTTCATAGCATGTCTGAAAAGTGAATAAAAATACATATAAAACAAATATGCAAATAGTTTCCATTGGAACACAGATAAGTGTGACCCCATCTCCTAATCTTACACATTGCTGCATATGTCCCAACCCTACTCTACACAACCTACTCCTACAACAATATTTCAAAACTAGCAATAATTAAGTTAAATGGTCCACCCAAATCCCTTAATTCAATCTAAACTCACAATTAACAGCTACAGAATGATATCTACACATTAATACTAGCTGAAGCACAAGTTGCTGGGTGATGTTTCATTCCACTTTCCCAAGCACAAGACACAGGGAGAATGCCAACATCCTGCTTTTCTACTTTGGGTAGGTAGTGGGGGTTCTGAATTTGCTGCACAAGTTGCCATATCGGTTCTGACATCACATAGTACATAGTCGGCCTTTGGAGTCCATTGAAAGTACAAGCAGTGGCTACAGTGTAAGCCTCCATATTTTCAAAGAGCATCCAGTTGCCCACATGCATTTCTGGCAGGTCACAGTGCTCAACTATCTGGTCAAGGCCATCACATGTTCGTCTCCATATGCTGGATGAATAATACTTCTCATCTGGTTTATGTCTCTTTTGCAGAAGTGGCTTTACATGAGCATGATCATAAAGGATGCAATTGACCAATCCATATATTCCATCATTAATGTAATACATAAAGTTTTATTCACTGGACTCATTTTCATCATCAGAGCCTATCTATTCCTTTAATACAATTTTTTTGGCAATGATATTAACTGCAAGTTTGAAATCTAATGCAACATAATATCTGCCTGGCTCAGCTATGATTCTCACTCCAGAGTCTGATGGAAAGTACTTGTCCAATGCTGGGTTGATTACACCAGTGAGCTCTTCAAATTTAAGCTTTACATCCTCAGATTCAGGAAAGCCACCATCAATATCCAGCAAGTACATGCTGAAACCAACCTCATATCCCATGTCAAAGACACAGTGGGCATCAGAGATTGCCTGCATGAAGGTCTCAGGATCAGTACAGCTACTTCCTATGTGGAAGTCACATATCATGATGAAGTAGGTTTCATCCCAGGGATGCAAGGCTGGTTTAATATTCACAAGTCCATAAACGTTATTCACCATATCAACAGAAACAAACCAAAGACTATATGATCCTCTCAACAGATGCAGAAAAAGTATTTGATAAAATCTGCATCCTTTTCTAATTAGAACACTGAGGAGTATAGGTATAGGTGGTACATTTCTGAAACTGATCAAAGCTATCTATGACAAACCCACAGCTAATATTTTACTGAATGGAGTAAACTGAAAGCTTTTCCTTTTAGAACTGGAACCAGACAAGGCTGTCCTCTGTCACCATTACTATTCAACATAGTGCTGGAAGATCTAGCCAATACAATTAGACAAGACAAGAAAATAAAGGGCATCCAAATGGGTACAGAGGAGGTCAAACTCTCCCTTTTTGCTGATGATATAATCTTATACTTTGAGAACCCCAAAGACTCAACCACAAGACTCTTGGAAGTCATCAAAAAAATACAATAATATCTCAGGATATAAAATCAATGTCCACAAGTCAGTTGCTTTTGTATACGCCAAAATAGCCAAGCTGAGAGGTTAATTAAGGACACAATTCCCTTCACCATAGCCCAAAAGAAAATGAAATACTTAGGAATATACCTAACAAAAGAGGTGAAGGACCTCTATAAAGAAAATTATGAAACTCTAAGAAAGGAAATAGCAGAGGACTTTAACAAATGGAAGAACATGCCATGCTTAAGGCTGGAAAGAATCAACATTGTTAAAATGTCTATCTTCCCAGAGCAATTTACTGATTCAATGCCATTCCTATTAAAATACCAACATCCTACTTTCAAGACCTGGAAGAAATGATTTTGCATTTTGTATGGAATCAGAAAAAACCTATATAGCTAAGGTAGTTCTTAGTAATAAAAACAAAGCTGGGGGTATCACCATACCAGATTTTAGGCTGTATTACAAGGCCATAGTGGTCAAGAAAGCATGGTACTGGCACAAAAATAGAGACATAGATACTTGGGATCATATAGAAAACGTAGAAATGAAACCAACAACTCACAGCTACTTAATCTTTGATAAACCAAACAAGAGCTTTCACTGGGGGAAAGACTTCCTATTTAATAAATGGTGCTGGGAGAACTTGATATCCACATGTAAAAGACTGAAATTGGACCTGCACCTTTCTCCACTCAAAAAAATTGATTCAAGATGGATAAAGGACTTAAATTTAATGCATGAAATGATAAAAATCTTCAAAGAAAGATTTGGAAAATCACTGGAAGATATTGGCCTGGGGAAAGACTTTGTGAGGAAGACTGCCATTGCAATAGCAACAACAGCAATAGTAAACAAATGGGATTTAATTAAACTTAAAAGCTTCTGTACAGCCAAGGAGACAACCAAAGCAAATAGACAACCTACCCAATGGGAAAGGATATTTGCATATTTTGAATCAGACAATAGTTTAATAACCAAGAGCTATACAGAACTTCGATTAATCCACAAGAAAAATAGCAGCAATCCATACATCAATGAGGAAGAGAGATGAATAGAATCTTCTCTAAAGATGACAGATTAATGGCCAGTAAACACATGAAAAAATGCTCATCATCCCTAATTATTAGAGAAATGCAAATTAAATCCACCCTGAGATATCATCTAACTCCAGCGAGAATGGCCTATATCACAAAATCTCAAAACTGCAGATTCTGGCATGGATTTGGAGAGAAAGGAACACTTTTATACTGCTGGTGGGAATGCAAACTAATACAACCTTTTCGGAAGGAAGTAAGGAGAAACCTCAAAGAACTCAACCTAGACCTCCCATTTGATCCTGCAATCCCATTACTGGGCGTCTATCCAGAAGGGAAAAAAAAAAAAAAAACCTTTTATTATAAAGACACTAGTACTAGACTGTTTATCGCAGCTCAATTTACAATTGCT